>CBVK0102710915.1:0-12133 GCA_900067695.1 Picea abies
GATAGAGAGCGATGAAAACTTTATAATCTCATATGTTCATAATTATGCAATTTATTGGAATCTTCCTAGGCCTATTACAAACATAGGAATTGAACAGTAGTACATGGACAACAAAACGATTTGAAGGAAAATATAATAATGTAATGATAATTTTCCTTCCTGAAAAAGAAAGGATATAAATAATTGAAACTCATATGCATTATATATTTTTAGAAATCTAAAATAAAAATTTTAAAGCATGTTGGCAAAAGAAAAGATACTTCAATTTTTCAACACATTACAATGAATGCAAGTTCAAAATGAGAACAACAAAATAAAGCTACTCCAATTTTTCAACACATTACAATGAATTCAAGTTCAAAATGAGAACATCAAAGTACAATATAGTGAGGGATTTAAAAAAATAACGTTTAAAGATATGTGTACTACATAATGGAAGTCATTCCATGCCAATAATGCCATGATGTACAAAGTAATTTATGAAAGCATAAATCGAGAGGGTTTTGAAACAAATTGTTTAAATATAAACGAGTAAATGATGTTACCTTATTATATGAGGTAAATATGTGCAATTTCAAAACAACAACATGAAAGACAGATATAGTTTATTTCAAAAAGATAGAATGAATAAAATATGTTTATATATATATATATATATGAAAAAGAGATTGAGATAAAATAAAGCTTAAAAAATTTTAAAAAGGAAAAATTGACTTTTAAAAGAGAAAAAATAATTGAATATAGTAAGAGAGGAAAACATAAATTGAGAAAGTGGAAGAGATTAAATCATAAACTAAAGATGAAATGTAGAACTGGTGAAAACTAACAAACCCAAACAAATTTAAAGAAACTTTAAAGTTGAGAAAAAAAAAATTTGTCATGTCCAAGTTGTGTAGTGGATATAATAGTAAAATTATTCCAAATTGGCTTTGTATGTAGGGAATTTTGGCAGCAGAAAAAATAAAAAATCAACTAATATTCTATACACAATCAATACAGTATGGTTAACTTAAGTTTGACTGTGTAAAACATCTTAAGAGTTGAACCATTCACATTCACATTCAAAAATCATATTTGTATGAGTGGAACCATTCACGTTCACAATCACAAACGATATATTTATTGAAATTGAATAAAACATCTGCTAAAAGATGGGAGAAAAAACATTTCTATATGATTATAAAGGGAAAGAAACCTGAAAAGGCTCACAGAAATATAGTTTGAACATAATTTAGAGAGTATATGCATTTTGTTTAAAAAGGTATTACCATTGTATGCTTCTCACCAATATAAGTTAAATTATTAAAAAAAGAAAATATCAAATTTTTCAACTTGAATGCAATTACAAGATATTAAAGTAAAAATCTTATTAACTTTGGAGCTTTTAAAAATGTCCATAAAAACAAATTAACAGTGTGTACTTCTTACACATACTCAAAGAAGTACACATATTAAAGAGACATGGTTTTTTACTTTATATATATATATATATATATATATATATAACATGCTCGCATACGATATTTAGAGTATATGTAGTTTTAAAAAAGTAGTATCATTGTAAGTTTATTATGGAATCTGTGTGACTGCGAAGATGGTAGGATAACCAACATTTAAACCATTTCTTTTTTTTATGGGTATTTTGACATGATTTTGCGACATTTAAAACTTTTCATTTTCTTATGGGTATTTGACATAATTTTGGTCAAAGATAGTTGCAATCTCAAGCATCCAAATCTATGATCCTACCCATTGCAAAGTTACAATTTGAAATAGTATGTTGTAATATAGATATCATAGAAAAATAAAATTGTGATCGCTCCAATCGAATAAAAAAATTCTATGGAAAATAAAACAAAATGAACACCACTGTCAATATCTAGGTAGATGTATAATAAATTTGGATCTACACGAAATTTTAATGCATATTGCATATATACATATAAATTTACATTAAAAAGAAAGGTGATAAATTTACATTAAAAAATTTGCATAAATATATATAAAAATAAAAATAAAATTTGCATAAATATATATAAAAATAAAAATAAAAAAGGTTAATACACATATATTAAAAAGGAACGGAAAAAGAAAAAAATTAATTTATTAAATTACGTTAAAAAAGAAAGAAGAAAAAAAAAAGAAAGAGTAAAGTTGGCTACAATATATTGCTTTGTGTTTAGAAAACTAAAGCAAGAATGTAAAAACTTAAAACGTTTGTTAAGAAGAGTGATTGAAATGACGAACTCGAAAGTAATATTGGCAGAATAATTGTTTGTTATATATTGACTCACATATTGATTATAATCAAATTCATCAGACACGTAGTAACCAAGAGTACCACTTCCATCGCCATATTCAAAATAGTAACCACAATAACAATCAACAGTGTAGATAGACTCTGAAATTTGATTTGAAGAAACACATTTTGAATTTATACAAGAGAGGAAATGTTGATGATGCTCGTCGGGGATCAAAGAAATTAAGAGTGACATGCTAAAAAAATAGAAATTGGTCGCATTGAGAAAAACAAGCAGGCTGACTTACATTATTTTAAAAGAATAACAAAAGCTATTCAGTTCCTAGGGGATCTTCAAAGTAAATTTTAAGAAAAAAAAAGTTTCTAATGCCATAAAGCAACAACGATATCTTGTTTATATTTTCTGTGAGAATGAATTTTCAAATAGGGAAAATGATAATTATTAAATTTCGTTAAAAAAAAGAGAGAAGTAAAAAATATAATAAGGAAGAAAAAAGTTGAATAAATGTGATATTTAATGTTTGAATAAATTTACATTAATGCATATAAAATAAATTTTTTGTATTCAATTTATTAATTTTTTTATAAAAATATATAAAAATAAGAATTTTCATATTATAAAATGGATTTTTTTTATGTCAAAATTATTTCAATTTATATTTCAATTTAAAATTTAGTTTCATAGGTAGTGAAAGTAAAATTTTAAAAAAAATATAGAAACAAGGTTTTTAGTTTCTACTGGGTCAATAAATAGGGAATTACCAAGAACCTGATAAAAAAACGAAAATGCAATATAGAATGGTTGAATTGTTTGACTTCAATGATACTATGTAAAATTCTACTACTTCATCCTCATGGCTATGTTATTAGCAGAATCATGTTAAGTATAAATTAACATCACCATTATATTCATTAACAAACAACTACAACCGTTCAAATCTTGCACACCACACATGAGAGTCCTCACAAGTCAATATAGACAACACTGCATGTTTCATTCTTAGCCTTCTGGCGACTTGATGAGTATAGAATTGCGGGGAGTTGATGAAATATATTTATTGAAGTCATTGGCTCCAATTATCTTTCAATGTAGATGACAACAATCATGGCGATTTTCATTATGAAGTTCTTTACCTGTCTTCTATTGTGTTGAGTGAATTTCTATCTAGAGGATGTAAGGAAGGTTGTAGAAGTAGAGGATGGGAGGGAAATTAAGATAGGTGTCATATTGGATACTAATATCTATCCATGAGAAATTACTATGAAGCTTGGAAGCTTGTGAAGTTGCTAACAATGGTTTTGGAAAGTGAAACGTTGTAATGTTCATGGATACATTTGCATTGGAAACACTGTTTTGTTTAGTGCAACACATGTGGTTACACCTAGAAATGCAAGTGACATACATTCAACATATTAACACTCATACTACACTTGTTTCTCATAGTCCTTGGAACATTCTTTGACCCAAAAATCACTGTCCAAGTGCACATTCTTTGACCTAAAAAATCACTGTCCAAGTGCACATTCTTTGACACGTGACAAAAAAAATTACTATCCAAGTGCACATTCTTTGACTATACACTTTGACACATGATGTAAAAAACAACTATCCTAGTGTCTATTCCATGTCTGGTTCCTTTCTTGATCGAGTAAATGAACATGAACGGAAGGGGAGCATACAATTTGTGGTAGTATGAAGCCTAACTTTTTCTTCCTTGTAGCTAGTCGATATTTTGTAAGCATTTTTCTTTGGCATGGGTGATGCTTAGGACATTGAAATAATCCCTAAGGATCTAATTAGTTTCTGTGTTACATGGATTTTCCTATATATTAAGTTCATACAGGGTGTAAAACATGCCATCATGGGCATTCCCAAAGATCTATATAAGTCATTCTATCTACAATTCAACATATAAAACTAAAAGAACGCAGATCTGAATAATGGCAAGAAAGACAATATTATTGTTATTGAGATAAAATTTGAAGATGGATTCTCAAGAAGGTCTTGGATATCCTTCACCTCCCAGTCGTGGAGGTGGGGGCGATATTGATCCCCCCCCCTCCTAGTTCTTGTGGTGGTGATGGATGGGGGTCTTTCGGTTGTTGCGATGCATGGTAAATCTATAATACTAATTGGGAATTATCCTATGTTGAGACCTTTGAAAATTTAATTTTGTTGGCTTAGTTTTTTGGTGGTTTGATTTTGGTTTATTGCTAACATAGATGGCCTTTTGATGCAACTTTTACTACCTGTGTTGTTGTTGGTTGTGTCCAGGGGATGGTCCTCCTCCTCCTCCATAAAAATAGGAAAAAGAAAAATGAAGGGTTGATTAGATACATATTTGTCTACAACATCAAGGGCTCAAATATTTTATACCTCCTCCTTGCAATAATAAAAAATGTGTTGTTTCTAAAGTGCTAGTAATGCAATCTATCCTTAATAACACTAGGTCAATCTTGAAATGATAAGTTGTTTTTGACATGTTCTGTCTATAGTCCTTTTGGTATGGATTTATTGATTTCTATACTAATACTTTCTCTATGTTTGTGTAAAGGAAGTGAAGAAAAGAGAGGAGTTTCAACTTCATTTTTTTAATCAAAACATCGTGGATCTAGGTGTAGGCCTAATATCACAAGCTTGGATGAAATACTACATGGTGGTTTTAAAAATACTAAAGTTTCTCATGGCATTATTCCTACTTGGGATCTATGCAAAGGAGGTGTGCATGCATTGAGATATCTTTTCTTTGACATATAATATTGATACGTATACATTGAGATCTATATTCAATACAATACACATATTGGATATCTAATATGCATGCACAATGAGTATATAATCCATGGAGGGATCTTAATTTAGTTTAATGGAGTTATAGGTATGGTAGTTCTTATTTTTATAGGTTTGTGTGTATGTATTATTGGTATGTTTGTGTTGTATATGTAGGAGACCATGGAGGGATGTTGCCAAAGGAAGTGACATTGATGTTATATTACAATGTTGTTAACTGTAAATAGCCAATGCCTTCCATGTCCATGTTATCAAATGGTTGTAGGGAAAATTTTACCAGCCCACTATAAAATGAAGAATATGGTGAAATAAACTAAAACCCTTAATCAAGGAGTTTGAAAGCATAGATGAGAGAAATCAATATTGGATATTAAAAGAGAGGTTATCGGTGGTATTCAACACTTTCCTATAGAAATTTTATTATGTTTATACATATAAATACAAAACATGTATGATAAATGGTATGAATATCTAGTTAAACAAAGAAAGAATAAGAACATAGGAAGAAAAGGTGAGAAATTTACTTGTATATGGAAGACAACAATAATGAATAAACACAATTGCTTTATACCCATGCCAAAGTTGAGAAGACCACAATTGCTTCAGACTGGCACCAAAGTTGAGGACCGTAAGGTATAATAAGTTAAAAGAGAGCTCAAGTAACCATTTTCAGATACAGGAAAACAAAGAGAATTTTGCATTCACGAAAACAGAGAAAGAAGTCTAAGAGATTGCATTAAATACATGAACATGGAATGTTTGTATGTGATACAATCAACCCCCATCTACCCCCATCTCGTAATTGTCCAATATACTCAAAAGCTAGCTGGTTATCAAGATTTAATTCGAAGCTACATCGAGTAAATGTGCCTTATGATGCACTCAACCTCCATGTTTGTTTGAGTAAATGTGCCTTGTGATGCATGATGCACTCAACCTCCATGTTTGTTTGAGTAAATGTGCCTTGTGATGCACTCAACCTCGAGCTTTGTCTCATAATCAATTTACAATGAAATCTATATGGATTTGACGGATATTGGCTACACGATGGATATGGATTATGCAAAGTCTATCTTGGCAGTCTCATTCGCTCGAGTAGGTAGATGGAACCCTGAGAAACCACAGAGGAATTTGCACGAAGAGAGATGGAGGTAAATTGTAGAAAATCAATGAGGTGCTTGGAGGAAGATTCATGAAGAGAGGTGGAGGTAAGTTGAAAAAAATCAATGAGGTTATGGGCACCTGAATTTTATTTTATTTTAATCCAAAGTGTAAGAAAAACCAATTTTTTTTTCAAAAAATAAGAGAAAAGAATGCAGGGATAAGAAATGGTATGGGTATATATATATATATATATATATATATATATATATATATATATATATAGTGGAACACGAAGTTATGGACGTTGAAGGAACCCAACAATAATTGCTTGCATGTTACTTGGTTTGTGTGCTCTTGGTGTGAAAAGACTTGCAAAGATGGTTTTATTGTGAAAAGACCTACAAAGATGGTTTTAGAAACCTTGTCAACCAGATGATAGGTTTTCTACAAACCTAACCCTAAGATATCCCTTCAACATAAAAAAAACATCCATTGATACATATGATATCTTTGTACATTGGATTCTGTAGAGTTGATACACGATTTTTCTAGACATTAATATGTGACCGTCTCTAAATATCGTTGTAAATATCTCCCTACACAGTTGATACATGATTTTTCTTGACATTAATATCTGAGTCTCTTAATATTGTTGTAAGTATTCTCCTTCTGAATATTGTTGTAAGTATTCTCCCTTCAGATTGATCTGAAAGACCACTTCGAAAAAGTTATAAAAGTTTATTAATTTCAATTTTTTATCTTTATAAAATTATAATATAATTTATTTTTTATTAAAAATTATTATAGTTAATTAATAAATTATTATAATTTTATTTTATTGAAATCAATTAATTTTAATTTTAATAATTATTGAGAAGTTGTTATTTATTTATTCATATTCAAATTACATTAAAATAATATATCCTAAAAATTAATAAAAAAATTTAATAAATATGGTTTTTGCATAGTGAATATGAAATTTCAAACAATGTTCTATAATATATCTATAGAAAAACAATTTAATTTATAAAAAAAATTAATTGTATATTGAAAATCAAAATTATTTGTACATTTAAAATAAGTATATTCAAAATTTTCTAGTTTCACCCTTCATAATATTATTCCAAAATAATTTTGATGCTAATTTCCATTTCTTATTTATGTTCTATATACTTTTCCAAGCTCATATTGAATGGTTTTTATTTTTTTTTCATAATTTCATTGAAGAAGGTTCATCGCTTGAACATTGAAAGCAAATTGTAAATCTAGGTTAAATATGGAAAAAAATTGTTTTCTACCATACTAATGCCTTTGATTCAACATAGTATATGTATTTGAACTTGCTCTTTCACATTGTGGTTTAGTGACAACTTAGAGCAGTTGTTGTGATAATGACTCAGGTTCAAATCTTGGTGAACATGCTCCTCTTGTATGTGGGGTTTGTCAAATGTGGCTAGTGATCATGGGCCTTGTGTTATTAATTGATGATAGTCTTTGGGCATAACATTATTGATGTAGCCTTCAAACAAATTGTTTTTAACCGAAAGAATATTTGGAGATCAAGAATATGTCCTTAATAATGATAAGTGGGTGGATAGTTCATTTGAATTCAACATCAATATGAGTATAATTGGACAAGGTTCAACAATTCAAATTTTTGCAACAGATGGACAATATGTAAGTGAATGGTTATATGTTCTTACACCAAGCAAAGAACAAATTGTTTTTGAGTTTGAGAGGATTCCAGTCAAGATGTTGGATAGGTGAATGGTGAAGACACCAAAGTAGATATGCCTAATAGTTTCTCAATGCCAGCAAGTTAAGGAGAGGTGGAATGATGTCCAAGGCCACCTAAAAGAAATTGTTTGGGAACAGGAGATGATGTTGATGATAGGATCAAAAGTCAAAATGTATAGTCAGGTACAAGGAAAGAGAGATAGTGAAGAATGCATGGAGCTAAATTTCAATTATTTTGAGGCATTGCCAGGATATGTTTGCAATATCAGCAAGTGTTGTAGGCCAATGTTGATGATGGAAGAGATGAGAACACCTTTGCAAAGAATATTGAAAGAAGTAAATCATTCAAATTAGAATGACAATGGTCAACAGTACACATAAGTACAGAAAATAGAGTTGATGATGGAGATTCTCATGTGGAATGTCAGCATCAGAAAACAATGCATTAGAAGTGATCATGGTAGCAGCAAAAATGGGCATCAACAACACATAGTTTGGAGTCCACGAGGAGGAGGAGAGGCAGTAAATGCACCCGCGATTGAAAATGTCAGATAACCAATTGGAAGTTGAAGTCGGATGAATTTTATAGTAGAATATGTTGGAAGACTCGTGAACATGATTCCATGAATTATTTCAATATGGGGAGTCTGATGCAAGAGCATTCTTCAAGGTTTACAATACCTAGGGGGTCTTGTCACACATTTACTAAAGGGAGTGGGTTCCCTTAATTAATTTGTTTATTTTCCTAAGTGTAAATTGAATTCTAGAATGTTTTGATTTGAAGTTGATTAATGTAGGAGATCTGGAGAGTTATAGAGATCTTAGGGATAAATGAGTAATCATAGGATTAGTGAGGATTTTATGGATCTGAGAGATCCTAGGTGTTGATAAAGGAGATTTTGTGGATCTGAACTAGGATCCGGTATCATAATCCTTTTACTTTTAAATATGTAATTTTGAGAGCATGAAGGGAGTTCAAATAGGATTGGTGGGAGAGAGGATTGAGAGTGTAGAAGGCCAAAATGGTCGAGAAGATAATTAGAGGGCATTAAGTAATAAAATTAGGCCAGAAAGAGAAAGAGGCCTATTGAATCTAGTAAAGGCCAAGAAGGAGAGTATTCCTTATGTAATTTTTGTGTACAGTTGTGTGTGCATTTTCATAATATAGAAAGAAACACTTTGTTTCAAGTGTGATTGATTATCGAGAACCTTCTTATCACTATCTCTGATTGATATAAATCTCTCTCTATATATATATATAGTTGCAGGTGTTATTGATCAAGCTTATGAAAAGATTGGGATTGATCGAGTGATCATTGATCAAGTTCATGATCAATGATCCATAACAACAGTTGCAGGCATGTATGGGTTAGAATTGGCATCACAAACCTTTGTTACAGTCACATCCAAAGGGAAACTTCAACGTAAATCATTGTATTACAAATCTGATGTGGTAGGAATCGTCGATCTATAGAGAGGCGATGTCATACCGTTGGATCAAAAGATAGAGGTGAAGGATCGTCAAATCTTGCTTCGAATGAGATCAACAGTGTATATATGTTTCACGTTTCAAACTTAAACGAAGGTTATTAACAACTCAAAATGCAAATAAGTAAAACCGGTGGGTTTCGAAGATCCACGTGTCAACACCTAATTGTATCGCATTTCTCCTCGTGGTTTTAAAAACCACCTTTTGACATTTGCGAGGATTATCCCTAGGGGGCTAGCCCGTGGTCCATCCTGAAGTCACAAGGAAATAAAGTAAGCTCCTAGGGGCTTAATTTTGTTTTTATATATAATAGCCTTTGTATTTAAGCACAGGTTTCGAGCTCTTAACCATATGAACAATGGGAGAGCATATGAATAAGGACTGAGAACCTTATTTAAAACATGTTCACTGGTTTTTAAGGACAAGAGGGAGCATTATAACCTGTAGGAGATAGAGACTGAGGAGATTGGTCTATTCTAGGCCAATGGAAAGTGTATAGAGAATGCATATTGAAGCTCCTGTAGAGTGTAGAGTATAAATCTGAGACTTGTTCTAATGAGACAAATAGATGTATACGATTGGTGATAAATGTTTGAACTTGGAGGAGCTCTAAAAAACCAGCAGAGATATAATCTGATCAATCCTGATTAAAAAATGCATTAGAAATTGTAACGTTTACATGTGGGGTATTGAAGAACATTGTGAAGAATTGGATACCCTGGTTTTGATCAAGTTTTATAATAGATATCCTTGGGCAGCCTCTTTGTAGGTTCAGTGTAGCTAAGAGGTTATTTAGAGATGTTATAAATAGTAGGGAGACCTGGTTTGGTCTCCATCACCTAGAATATGAAATACAACTACAAGCTTGGATATATTAGAGGGATATCAACTCGTGAGAAATATTGAGAAGACCCCTTCTTATTAAATAAAGAGTTATTTATCACAATCCATTAGAAAAAGAGTATTTCCATACAAACAAGAAACCAAATAAACTAAAAGATTGTGTCCTAGGGGGTTTTGTCTCTTAGGGGAGAAACTCTTTAGAAATTGGAAGTAGGGAGAAGTTGACTACATAGTGAATTATCCCAACCCCACCTAGACGTAGCAAGGGAACTTATCCCACCCCCACCTAGACTTAGCAAGGGGACAAAACTAGAAAAATTGTTTTGGAAATTTACCACATCCACACTAATGACATTTGATATTCTAAACACTCAGTTGTATGAGTCTCCCATCTATACGAAACCACTCAATGATTAATACTATGTAAAAAATATTTATTGGGTTCAAAACCTATCTTCCACATGTTACTTAGCATAATCAACCTAATTTTTTTTTATCTAGACCCCACTCTCCATGACTCATTTTATAGGAATTTATCCAAAGTTGGTCTTATGTACGACCATATATAGCCATAAATATGGTTATACTTATGAAGGCCTTAGAAATATTCCCTTTCTAATCTTACCCTTAGGATCAAGGATATGTTATCACAAACTACACTACACACTCTATTAAGACTAATCTTATTAGGCTTGGTCAATCAATTTTTCTCCTTTAACTCTCGACATGAAATATAGTCCTTAGGTATCATTCATCAATACAATAAATTTCCTGTAGAACAAAGGATATTTGAATCTCATTTATCATCCCTATTCAATAATGAAGTCCACTAGATGCAATGGTCATTGGAGTGCAATCCAAAATTTAGAGAGAGGTATCACCATTGACCAAGTTATGAATGGATTTGTGGCCTCTTAGTTCTTCCAAATTCTATGGGCAATAGATGATCCTTTCATACATAGCTTAATTAGTAATAAGACATTTGACATCAACATAATTATTTTTCTAAATGTTTACTAAGGGAAATGTAACTCCTCAACAAAACCTTCCAAGATTGTTTTACATCCAAGCCTTGAACCCCCATTTTTTCATATCGGGATTGGCATGTGTCTAGGTAGTCAAGAGACCATAACCCCACCAAGGGCATTGGAGTTCAACACAAGTCTAATGTATTCTATGGAATACTTAGGTGAAAAAGTTGTTGATCAATATAAAATTCTATGACATTTCTCCATCCTTTGGTGAGATTTCATAGAGGGAACCCAACATGAAAATTAGTAAACATCATGGGTAGTAGAAAGATCCTTGATGCATATCTATAATTTGGTTGTTAAGGAAATTGATATCATGATCTATTTTCCCACCTATTTGGACCTTCTAGACCACCACATCCCCAACACCTTGAAAGTGGTTTGGGATGCAAAGGGTATCCCAAGAAACTTAAATATTTAACTAGGTTGAATCAAGACCATCCTTGGCCCTCAAACCAATTAGGAATTGGGCATTGGATTTATTTATAAAACTAGTATTTTTTTCCATTGTTTTGGAACCCAAATTAAGATAAAACATATCTAGGCACTTTATAGTGTTATCCCATGAGGATTGTGTTGGAGATTTTCAACTTCAGGCAGTCATTCTCCAAAAGAAAGTACAAGAAGACCCATCTACACCATTACAGAGGCCCCAAGAAGAAGTTGAAGACCCACAAAGAGAAGTCGACCCCACGAGAAATTAATAAAGAAATTGAAGACTCGGAAATGAGAATTCGGCCCCAAGCTGGAACCCATATTAGTATAAATACATTACTATTTCATTTCATTTGGACATGCAGACAACTCCTTCTGCAGTGTGGACAAGGCAGTTGCAGCTGCAGTTTTTGGCTATTTCACTATATCTTGGTTCTGGTTGT
>CBVK0102710948.1:0-10388 GCA_900067695.1 Picea abies
ACCTTGACACCTTCATGAGATACAATATGACCCAAATACTCTAACTCCTTCATTCCAAAGAAACATTTGAATGATTTTTCATATAGTTGTTGCTCCTTTAGTAGTTGTAACACCTTGTCAACATGTCACACACGAGCCTCCCAAGAATTGGTATAGATTAGTATATCATCAAAAAATACTAACACAAATTTTTGAAGGACGGGGTTGAAAATGGAATTCATCAACCCTTGGAATGTGGAAGGTGCATTCATAAGGCTAAAAGGCATGACCAAAAATTCATAATGGCCTTCACGAGTTCAGAATGTTGTTTTTGGGATATCTTCTTCCTTCATTGTAATCTAATGATACCTTGAACTAAGATCTAACTTTGTGAAATAGATTGCTCCGTGTAGTTCATCTATCAATTCATCAATGACGAGAATGGGAAACCTATCTTTAACAATGATCTTGTTGATCTCTCTATAATTTGAACACATATGCCATGAACCATCTTTCTTGAATACCATTACCACCGGTGTAGAGTAAGAACTTTGGCTAGGTCTAATAATGCCAGTCTATAACATTTCTTCAACCATGCGCTCAATTTCACTCTTCTGGGCATAAGGGTATCTATATGGCTTGATGTTATGAGGAACACTCCTAGGAATTAGGTGAATATCATGATCATGATTTTGAACATCTAGTGAGCATAGTTGTGCAATAACACCTTGATGCCCCTTTTTCAATAATGTTTTCATGCCATTAGAGCTTATCACCTTACCGGGTTTCCCTGTGATACCTCTTAACTCAATTTATTTTCCTTCCAATGAAAATTTCATGAAACGTTATTGAAAATTAAAAGCCATTGTTCCTAATGATTGTAACCATTAGATTCCTAGTACAACATCAATACCACCCATGGATATAGAAATAATTGGAATATTCATTACGTATTCCCCCATAGTAAGATTCATCTTATTGCATTTTCTTGTGCAATTGATAGTTCCTCCATCTGCAATCATTACTTGAAACTCTGGTGCTGGATATACAAAGCAATTGAGCGCTTTGGCTAATTTATAGTGAATGAAATTATGAGTACTGCTAGAATCAATTAGGACTATTATGTTAGGGTCCTAACCCGCACATAGGTAGATCAATATATTCGGATGTAATAAAGGTCAATATTAATAAGGCCTTTCACTAAAATAGAATAAGGAAGATGTAAGAAGACCTAATAGAAGCTTCCGCTTCTAGAAGGATCTTCCTCTAGATGCTTCTCTTGATAGACATATTTAGTATAAATAAGGGTCGAGGGTATGAAAACCCTAGCTTGGAGTTTATTGTAATAGAGCGCTTCTTGACTAGAGGTTTCCCCCTCGAAGAGGCCCGTGAATATTTCTTTCTGAATCAAAGTGGTATTTCTGTTGTTATTCTTATATAATTTATGTGTTATTGTGGAGATTATGCTGGTTGTATTACTTTAATTCTGTTGTTTCTAGCATTTTATTTCTATTCTGCATACTTTTTATATCTGGTATATTATAAGTGGTATCAGATCACTTTCCTTGGCAGAAATTGTGGAAATATTTTTTCAGGGTAGAGATGTATTATGATGTCTTTAAGCCATAGAGATCTGTCGTTATGTGCATAAACCCATGGCTGAGGGATTCATACATGCAAGAAATACAAGTAGTTCTTAAGTGCACATCTGTTGGCCACCCTTGTAACTCATGTTGGTACCCCTTCGAGTGGTAGTGCATCAGACAACACCTGTGTATGGATCAACCTATATTTCCTGAAGCCCTCTTTAGATAAACCAATCATCCATTTGACTGCTATGGTGCCACCGAGAACAACACTCGATAAGATACTCTCTAGTACTTGGGTAGTCGGGTAGTACGGCTAAGAGTACGGTCTATCCTCCTTAGTTAGTTCCCTGAGATATTGGACCGAGTAATACTGTTGGACCCCGCATGTATATCAGAGAGCTATAACAAAGGGCAAACCTTTGTCTGTAGAACCCTTGAATACCTAACCCTTGGGGGATAGAAACATAAACAAATTAAAAAAGACAAGATCTATTGCCACGCAACTGTGTTTGTGTTGCCAAGTAAATACACATTTCTTTTTGGTTAAGCATTTCAGGATTTCATCGTTGCAGTATTCTTCATACTGGAGTATAACTCCGCAGGTGTGAAAAAAAAAAGAAAGTCTGCAAATTTTTTCACCATTATTTGAGACCTATTCCATTGGATTCATCTCTTCGCTCTTATCGCATTCATCCATATCATTTTTCGGAAAAAGTTTTGACCCCGCCCGCCCCTTTTCAGTTCAGCCATCCTCATGGCCCATACCCATAGCCAAGACCTGGAAAATCACTTCAACACCTTGCAATATGGTTTCCTCGAGACCCAAAAAGAAGTGAAACAACTCATTGCTACTGTTGCCTCCATCGATACATCCATCAATACAACCATATTTACAACCATGCAGTCCTCAATGGAGGAAGTCAAACAAGAACTGACCACCCAACTTGAATCTATCTTTGCATCACTCTGCACCAAACTGAAGATCCCTACAGATGACCCTTTCTCTAACGCACCTCCAAAGACTGCAGGTGAACATTCCTCCCATTCCCATACCTTTCAGCCCCATCACTTTCAACGTGACCTATGCCTTCTGCGGGTGGATGTGACCAAATTTGATGGCTTGGACCCCACTGGTTGGGTAACCCAAATGGAACATTATTTCTCTTTATATGACATTATAGATGACTTGGCCAAACTCCGGTGTGGTGTTCTCCATCTAGATCAAGAATATTGGCAATAGGTGGCAATGGAGAAAAAATTCCCGTCAAGGGTATATTGCTTGGAACCAATTTGTGACTGAGCTTTATGAACGCTTTGACATGGACACCAACCATTTGGGCTGTTTGACAAAGTTGAAACAATTAGGAACAGTAGAAGACTTCATAGCTGCCTTTGAGTGCCTAGATTTTAGAGCAAAGAGAATGACTGATGCTTTCTTTTCAGAGTGTTTTATCAGTGGCCTCAAGGATGATATTTGGGCCCATGTCCTTATGGATTCAACCTCGAGTTGGGTGGAGGCTACTAAAAGAGATAAAGAAGCACGACATGTTGTATCCTCTCAAAACCGAAAACCCTCCTTTATCCCTCGCCCTAAACCCATAAATCCCACTACTACCTCCACCCAATTAAAGATCCAAAAAGTGACCAGGGATGAAATGGATGAACGCCAACTCAAATGACTTTGTTATAATTGTGATGACAAATATTTTCTAGGCCTCAAGTGTAAGGAACAAAATATTTTTATGGCCATCTCTGAGGATATTTCAGAAGAGGATGTTGTTTCAGGATAAATCCGTGAATGCAGACACAAACTGATCTCCCTAGATCCACCTGGATTTAGAACAAAACAAGACAGAATAATACACTTTCCCTAGATTTTAACTGTTGAATGAACTAGGAGGCAAGAATCATGTACATACCTTATGATTGCTTCCTTGGGTCTCTGTTGTTCCAAGCTTCACTCCAATGCTCTTGTATCGTCCAGACCACAACAAAACAAACCAATCGAAGTGAAGACAATTCAATATATTCAACAATTAATCTATGTATATGATCAAGGAGTTATACAATAAAGTGACATCAGCTTTATGGGAAAGGGACATATTACTGTATTATATTGATTGAAAGTGAAACTTACAACCTGAGCCTTGATGTTTCAAACCTCCTTTCGATGGCTCCTAGCTCTAACACACACACTTGCTCATGCATCAAGAAAATCAACCACTTTTGATAACCTTGTTGGTGTCTCTAGCTGCTGTAGCATCAGTCCTTCATACAATCTTACACTAATTCTCCAATCAATCTCTTGCTAGTTTGCTTCTAACCTTTTCCATGAGAATTCTCTTCAATATATAGGAGAGAATAGATTAGTTACTTGGATAGGAATGATCCCAAGATATCAGGAAAACCAGTACTTAGATAACCATTCGAATGCCAACTCATCCTTCTAGAAGATTCCCTTCTAGAAGGTTCGAGAATTTTCTTTTTCCTTCCTTTAGAAGATGTTCACACCCTGATAGTTAGGTACAGTGTGAAACTCTCACACCCCATCTTAATGTAGCCTGCGAGAATCATGCATTCTCGTAGGCAAATATATAGGTAGCCTGCGAACCTTCCTTAAAAATATGATTTCTGGAAGCAGACAAAGGTAACTTTTCTCAGGAAAGTGTTCTAGTGAAGAGCTTGATTTTTCCATCATCATTACATCATCATGACGACCGAAATTGTGGATAACAAAATGCCCCCCAAAGTTTGATATTGGAACCAGTGACAGTCGATAGACTTTGTAAGCTGCATGTGTGTGTCAAGAACCAAGAGCACATCTAATCGGAAACCTGCAAACATCCAAGCATCGACAGAATATCATGTATACCAATTGTTGAGGTAGGAATTCCTATACTCAGATCATAGACTGATGACATCATAAACAAAGGTCATGGCCACCAATCATACACTGCGGATCCATGCTGTCACAATATAGCATAGCCACCTGAATACACTATGGATCTATGCAACAAAGTTTAAATCAAGACGACATAGCCACGAAACATACACAGTGGATCTATGTGTCGCAAATTATACATACTCCATCGCAACCTAGATCACAAAGACAATATCCAGGGTCTTCAATCTCGTCGCCCAAAGTACGAATCTAACCATGTGATTACATGTGTTGAAGTTGAACATGGTAGAAACCACTTGATTACCGGTCATTGATGTAACCGTTAACAAGTGTGAGGGAAATCACCATTGATGTCAATGACTCCCAAGGTACTATAGTAAAATCCATCGACTATGAATAAATGATTTGATGTCGAACACCCGACGAAATCTTTCAATCAGGGGTCAATGATGTAAACCCACTGTTGAAAGTGAGGAAACTTGCCATTGAGGCATGCAAGCTCCAAGGTGCTGAATAATTTCTAATTCTTGATTCTGGATAATGAGCTGAAGTCGACGGAACAAAACTCATCACAGGAGGGCCTTGATGTATCCCCCATCAATGACACGAAATGAGTAACAGAGTTTGAAAGTGAAACAGAGTATGTGGTAATTGGACTTTGGACACAGGGAAGGCCGACACAGAAATAATGGATAACTGCAGATGGCCGACTCAATAGAGGTTTCAGACGGACTGCTTTTGAACATATGAATGACACGACCAATGATTTGGCAACATTGACTCAAATACGACACATGGAAAGACCTTCTTATCAAATCGAATGAGAGACAAATGGATTTTCCAAATTGGCTTCGAATGATGAATAGGGGGTGTCATGTTCAAGAGCGACACTTACTGCCAATCAATACAAAGATGAAACATATCCCTTTCCCAAATTTCCCCCCACCATTTCTGGCATGTACCTCTTTATTTTTACGCAATCTTGAAGAGGATCACATATGCTTGTTGATATAAGCTCATCCTTCGGACGAGTCCCTCGGAGTATTTTTAACGAACCCTAGGAAGGATTGGTTCGGTCCCATCACGGGTCTGTCAATGTTTGTATAACGAGTCCAGAGATAGTAAACTCGAAGGTTTTTCAAGATTATAGAGTTTGGAAAAACACTTAAAAGAGAACTCTCTCAGTTCCTTTTTCATACAGTAGTCTAACGAGATTGAAAAAGGGTTAAACTATTGCTCGAAAGACACATACTTCAAATACTTTAGCGAGCCTAAAAATAGCAAGGTCGCTCAGCGATCTTTTCATGTTTAGAGAGTCTGAAAAGAGCTTAAAGATAACTCCAGGGGGGTTCCTTTTTCGTATAACCTTTACGACTCCGAAAAAGTGATAAAAGTATAATTGGTTACCTTCTCATGGATTTACGAGCACGAGAAAGAACAAAGACTAAGCTCGGTAACTTATTCTCATGTATTATCGAGCATGAGATTGAACAAAGACTAAGCTCGGGATTGTTTTCATTTTTACACAAGCTTCAAAACAAAACAAAACTATGCTTGGGATAGATTTTATTTTTTACACAAGCTTAAAAACTAAACAAAACTATGCTTGATATGCCCCCATCTTGAAAACTAGTGGCTTAGCTCCAGAATGAAGTCCAGAGGCTGAGGCAAATGCCCCCCAAGCTTCATGTCATCCAACTGCAAAGGAGAATGAAATGAAGCTTCAAATACTAGACGAAAGACTTGATTCAAATAGAGAGGGGGAAAACTATTTCATTTTTTTAATGAGCTTGAAATTAGAAAACTATGCTCAAATACCTCTTCTTGATCATGGATTCCCAGAGGACAATGCTCTGGAATGACACCATGTCAAGGGACAAAACTCGGTCATGGCTTCCAAGAGGTCTTCACTGGAAGGAAGAAATACACTGTGGAAGGACACCACGTCGAGGGTTGCGGTAGGAGCAAAGAGATCAGGCTCTAAAAACCGTATCGAAGAGATCACCATGTCAACTACTGGATCTAAGTCATCAAAAGTTGAAGCCATGGGCGACAATGCCACATAATTAACCTGCGGCGGGGGCAATACTGTCTGCATACAAGAACCATTCTGGGAGGCAATCTAGGTGGGGTCAATGAATGAAAGTTGATCAACAATCACAACTCGTCCATCATGAGGGAAAGATATCACACGAAAAAGAGTAGACATAATAGATTTCATGGCATAGACATAATCTTTCCCAAGGAGTAAAGAGAAATCCAAGGGGTCTTGGACTACCATGACGTCAATAAAGACAGTTTTCCCTCCCAAAGTTACAGGAAACTGAGGAAGAGTCCCTAAAGGTTGACTAGTTCTTCTGTTAAAATACAATAGATTCTGCGTAACCAACGCAAGTGGAGGACAACCCAAAGCTTGCCAAGCAATAGAGGACAAAATACTAACAGACAAACCTTCATCTATCAATGTTTTGGTAACGTCCCGACTACAAACCTGTACTATAATCTGGAAAGGAATGTAAGAGGGAAGATGAGGTCCAGTTAGTACATCCCAATCAAAACAGATGGCCTCATTACTTGGAGTGGGTTTCATGGGAGAAGGAGAAATACCCCTCGACATGGTAGAGTTTGTATCAACAAGAAAAACATGGGTAGTATCGGGTTTACTCTCTAGCGGGAGAGTAGGATCGACCGATGGAGAGATCAGATCGACCACTTGGATTTCATTCTCTAAGGGGAGAATGGGGTCGATAGGTCGAAACAGATTGACCGCTTGGGTTTCACTCTCTAACATGAGAGCGAGGTTGACCAGGGATGGGATCGGATCAACCACTTGGTCTATTTGTTCATCCAAAGACGTGACCAGATTGACCACTTGATCAACCGGACTGACCGATGACGGGACCAGAGTGATCATTCCATCAACTATAGGTGGGTTGAGAGAAAGCTTACGATAAGCAGCTGGAAGTTGAGGCTGTGAAATAGTCATGTCTTCTAGTAATTTCGAGGCTTCTTCCATATGAGGACAAAGATGAGTTAGATGACTCCCTTTGCATAACATACACGGGAACTTGACTCTACTTTTCTTCTTCCCAACCGTATCATGACTAGTCGACGGGTAGTCATCAGCATGTTGTTTAGAGGCTAACGACGTGGGTTGGCGAGGATGCGTAGACCATGCTTCTATAACCCTGGATAGACCTGGGCAATCCTTAATAAGATGGCTACCCTTACAAAGCCTGCAAGGGTACTTGGCCTTACGGGTTGTTTGGGTGATCTTGACATCATCAACACTCCCAGCATGATTAACAGTAACTGGTTGTTTTCCAACATGTTTGATAGTGGTTGGAGGTTTTGACCCTTGTTTAATTTTCTTCTTCTTATTCTTCCTTTTCTTCTTCTTCTTATTCACCGATTTACTAGCTTCAGAACTTTCACTCGATGAAGAAGATGAAATGGAAGATGACCTTGCAAGCGAAGAAGGCGAAGAAGACCTTACTGGTGAAGATCGTGAAGGATCAACATGAGGTTGATGTTCTTGGGGGGAAGTGCTTACGACCGAAGCACTTACTACATTCGAGATTACCTGAGTGGAAAACAACCACACCGGAAATCCTATTGTGAGACCTGGAAGGCTCAAAGTAGCAATGTGAGGAGGACCAATGTTTCCGTAAGAAGGAAAAACAAAAGGTTCCCCTGGAGCAGAGGTTCCTTCATTGGTCATTTCGGGAACTGACGCCATGAAAAACAAAAATCCAATCTAGAGTCTACTGAGGAAAACAAACAACACACGCTAAAAATCTAGGAAGCAAGTGAACAAACAAAACCTTCTCACAATGAATGCACTAGTAGGTGATGAAATCCAACGTCGCAGGAACAAAGTAAGAAAGGGGCTGAGATAGAGCGGGTGGAAAAGTTACGTTGATGACCTGCTTAATGGACTTACACCTTGGTGCAAGCTCCCACACATAATTGTGGGTATACCCTCCAAGGAGCCCGAGTGAATTTGGCCAGCGTCGATTCCAGGTACCGTGAAGACTTGCCCCTCCATAGTCACCTCATGTAAAGAACCTAGAAAGATAGGCCACTAAGGTTACCACCAACAACAATAAAGCCTGGGGGGACAGTCGACATTCCGATCCACACACAAGGGCAGGGTATCTATCCCGAAATCAACTCAAAAGGATTCCACTCATCATTGTGGTTATACCTCCGAGTGATCCCCATAATACGTGCAATCTCTACACTGATGTCAAAAAAGCAGGGTGAGTAACTTTGCCAACATCAATGCGACCTAGTGCTTGACCCTTGTGTTAGAAGGGCTTCCTAGGACAATATGTTGCAAATGGATTTTAACACTCCCTATCACAAGATACTATGTTTGTTTGTAGCTTTGGAAAGTTATCTTTCACACCTATTCCAAAGCCCTACAACTAATTTAATGTAGGTTTTCTACCAAGAAGATAAAAATGTCTAATCAAATTTTATAAGCGCTTTATTTTATGGCTGTTGTTACTCAAAAGGAAGATGGCGTGGAAAATATGGTGTTTTGACCGACTCGAAAATTATGCAAAGATATGAAGATGCAATCATTTCATTTCGATGAAAGCTATGCTACGAGAAGGAGAAAACATTTGTAATAAGTGGATTTAACTCTCCCTATCACAAGATGCTAGGTTTGTTTGCATCTTTGGAAAGTTATATTTCACACCTATTCCAAAGCCCTATAACTAATCTAATGTAGCTTTGCTACCAGAAAATATAAAAATGTCTAATCAATATTTATGAGAGCTTTATTTTATGGTTGTTGTTACTCAAGAGGAAAATGGCGTGGACAATATGGTGTTTTGACCAACTCAAAAGTTATGAAAAAATATGAAGATGCAATATTTTCATTTCGATGAAAGCTATGCTACGAGAAGGAGAAAACATTTATCATTCCCATATGCACATGTCCCAAAGTTTTTCGCACTCATCAATATCAATCATGAAATTTCGCTACTTCAAATGCAAAGATGCCCCCAATCTAATATAATGCAAGAAATTAAATATTTTTGTTTCAAAAATTTCACTAAAATAAATAATGAACTTTCTTAAAATAATGAAACCCAAACTAAAAGTTTTCTTTTAAAGCGAACTATTCAGAAGAAATCTGATCTTTCCCTAAACAATTCTAAAGAAAACATATGCTTTGCAATTGAAAGACACTCAAAGCAAGAGACTAATCCTTCAAAACCAAACAAAGAAAATGAGAAACACCAAGCACTTAACTCTCAACCAATCACTGGTTCTCAACCAATCAGACACACTCAGCTCTTGAAGTCAGAGAGAATGAATTTGCCAATAAGAGTCAAGAAACGAAAGTCAAGAAAGAAAAACATTGAAACCCTGAAATTGTGCAAGCATGCAAACTAAAGCAAGAGTCATATCAATCAATGGTCCAGTAAGCTCATAAGAGGTAAATCAACTGATCTGATCAGTGGGAAAAACCAAAAGTCAATTTCAAAATTTTGAAAAATCTTGCTCACAGGTAAGTAGTTAGACATAGTGCAAGAATCTATGATTCTCTCAGGCAACCTTTTATCAAGGTGTGAGGTGCTTGCACTGGACCCTATGTGCAGGATGAAAACTTGACCAGTTCTCGCAGGTTGTAGTTAAACATAATGTGAGAAGTTCTGAACATGACAAAAATTTTGAAGAATGGAGTAAAATTCAAATAGGCTTCTAGACCCAGAAGGTCTCTCAGGATATCCTGAGGACTCAGAGACTGATAAGACAGCAGAAAAATGAAACTAGAGCAAATGGACACAGAAAAACTCAAAAACCATAAAGAAAAAGGGAATGTCCCCAACGAAGTTGCCAATTTTGTTTCAGGATAAATCCGTGAGTGCGGACACAAATCGATCTCCCTAGATCCACCT
>CBVK0102710973.1:0-20027 GCA_900067695.1 Picea abies
TTCATAAGAATATATATATGGTAACAATGATCATAGAATTACCAAGGTGACCTCCATGGGAACAATAAATATCTTCTAGATGAGATGTTAGTTCATTTTGCAAACAAGTTCCATAGGAATCTATATCAATAGTACTTACATGCAACCAATTATACCTAGAACCTGGATCCTCAACTATGTTTTCCTCTGAATGTACCGAATCCAGGATCATTGCTTGGACAAAGTCTCTTGTACATTCCCTGCAAAACACACTCATGCTTTGTTGGATGATATAATATGAAAATCATATACAAGTGCATACCTTTGAAATTTGCAACATCATTCAGCTTGTCCTTTAATATGAAACTAGACACCATATTAACAAGAAGATGTTAGAAACTGAATAAAAATGTTTCAATGATTAGAACAAGCTAGAAACTTTGAAATTTCAACTTTGACCACAAAATCAACTTTGACAAAAAGTCAACCTTTGACTTTGACCAAAAAACTCAAACTTGATGTTTTTTCTAGTTGAGTCTGCCAAGAGGAGCACTAGGCTAAGGCACACTATAATGTCCAAGCATTAGGCCCAATGCTTCACTTAAGGTGCCCAAAGAGTTGGATTACGATTCGTTGTAGCTGCAAAATCAAAAACCCTAGTTGTAGTTGCAACTGGTGCCACAATGAGCTTAACAAGGAATTTTCACTTTACCTTCAAGCAGTTAGACTTTCTTGAAGGTGGTGTGGTCCCATAACCTACTAAAATATTTGATGTGGTCACTTTACCATAGACAATATAACTATTTCCACCCAACCATAGGCACGCAACCACCCCCGAGCACCATAACATTTTATAGATTGAATGATTTTGGAAGAAACACTCAGACCAATAGATACCCAAGAGAGTGCATATTTCTCCAAATATATCTCAACAAACTGAAAGTACCAAATCCACATAACAAGAACAATACTCAGCTGCAGTAGTTGCAGTTGTAGTTGTAGTTACCAAGAATACCACCAAGAATATCTAAATACCACCAAGAATGTCACCAAGAATACCACGAAGAGATACTAAGAGGTAGGGTGTGTATCTTAGGCTAAATAGTGCTAGAAAGAGAGACCAAGAACCACCCCAGAAGATCCACCTTACATCCTTGCAGTTGTACATCCAAACTTGCACTAGACTTGAATTAGAAAGTGAGTGAAGTGAGTGAGTAAAAATGATCTAGATCATCTCTTATTTATAGTGGTTCTTATCACCTTTCTGGGCCGAATTATCCTTTTATAAGCTAATACTTTAATATTAATTCTTTTACTGAGCAGACTTATCTTCTAGGGTTTTTACATGTTCATTTAGAGTTTCTCTTGCTTCTGGAATATTCTATTATAGATAAAGGTTACACATGGAGGTTAATACCTCCTACAACTGCCATAATATCAACATGTGTTTCATATCTTCGACCAATAGAACATTTTCTACCATGGCATATTTTCTTCCAAGATTAATTGTGCATGTACCTATAATTTTAGTTGAATGACTATTTCCAAATGAAATTGATCCATCTCTTTCTTTCTTCAGAGTTAGAAACGTATTCTTCTCAATTATCATATGTTTTGAACAACCATTGTCAACATACCAATCCATTTTTCTATGTTGGGCTTGTAGAGAAAGAGAGCATTGGTTCTACTTTATTTTCCATATCTCTTGTGGTTTCAATATATGACTGTTAATGTTCTACTTTGGTTCCCTGTGTGGAATAGTCAATCTGCAATTATTTGCTATCTGTCTAAAATTGTTGCATTTGTAGAAATCTACTTCATTACTCAATGTGCCAAAATTGTTTTGGTTTCTATTGTATGCTTCATAATATTTTCTGGGTTAACTATTATTTAAGTACCCTACATAGTTTCTTTGGTTCTTGGCATAGGCTCTGTAGATTACAACTTTATGTCCAAAATTAGCACAATTAAAACAATGACCAGAAAAGAACCTTTGATACATGGGATTAGATGATCTTCTTTATCATGCACTTTGACTAAATTTTTCTTCTTGATACTTCTTTATTTCTGGAATTTTATTCTTTGGGGGTTTGCATTCTTCCTTCTTGAAAGAATATCTGACCATCTATGCATAGTGTCTTTGTTCTGTTTCATGTTATGTTGTCTTAGAGTTTGATCCTTTCTCATTTTGTGATTGATTGTATCCTAGTCTGGATCTGTCATTGGATGGTCTTTGATTTCTTATGATTTGATCCAATAATCTAGTGCTCTTCTATTGCATATATTTCTTCTGAATATCTTTCCTTATATAGACTATTTCTACTTCCAAGCTTCCAATAATCTTCTCCTTTTCTTCTAATTGACTTATATGTATTTCCTCAATCTTCTATCTTCTTCTATTTGAATTTTTAGAATCGTGATCATCTGCTCGATTTCTTCAGAGTTGGAATTATGAGATCCCTCTTTCATTTTTAACTCTTCCTTGAGTGACTTGTTTTTATTTCTTTCTTTCATAATTTCTTCTAATGTACTAATTAGCTTTGTTATGATATTGACTTTGCCTTCTTCTTAGTAACCTTCTTCATCATATTCTACTTCCATGAAGAGTACTCTTTCTGAATCACTATCACTACCATTATCCTCCTTGTCTGATGAATAACTATCCACCTTTGAGTAGAAACGTTTCTTGAATAATTTCCTTCTATTTCTTCACTTGTTTCCCCATTGATATTTCTTTTCCCTTTTAGAAGCTTCTTCTTCATCACTATATTTATTCTTATGAGGACATTTAGAAGAAAAATGACCAATACCACCATAATTAAATCATTTGAAGGGAAGAATACCTTTATACTTGTCAATCATTTCTTTAATTTCGTTACGAAGTTAGCCATCTCTTCATCTTTGTTTGAATCAACACTATAATTGCAACCTAGTTTTAAATTTTTCTTGTTCTTCTTCTATTTCTTCTTGGATTCCTTGAAAGTTGCTTCCTTCGTGACCAATTTCTCCTATTTTTTTCTCATTTCATAGGCTATAAATATTCCATGTATCTCATCCATGCTCAATGTATTGAGATATGCTCTTTCTTCTAGGGATGATATTTTAGGATCACATATCATATGAAGATACCTCAATACATTTTGAACAACCACTGATTCATCAACTTATACTCCCAATCCCTTAATAGTGTTACCTATTTTGTCAACTCAAAGAAGGTACATTGCAATGTCTTCCTTCATATTCAATTGTTCAATATTATCTTTGAAGATTTGAATCTTAGCTCCCTTAACTTTGACATCTCCTTCATAAATATTTTGGAGTTTATCCAAAAGATCCTTTGCACCTTCGCAATGCATAACCTTGAGAAATAATGAATCAACTAGACTTCTCAGAATGGTACCTTTAGCCTTTGAGTTTTTTTCACTGAGTTTCTTTCCATCTCTGTCGGTTGGGGGAGTGGTTGGTGTTGTATACCCATCTACTATTGACTACAAAACATCAAATCCATGTTCATATAAAAAGGTTTTTTTCTTTTTATTCGAAAAGGTATAGTTCTTATCGTCAAACATTGGTGCTCTAATCTTACTATATTCCATGATCTCCTTCCAGTGGTTAGACTATTTATTGAAGGACCTGTGTTGATACCAATTGTTAGAATACCGAGGGAGGGGGTGAATTAGTATGAGCACAATTACTATGTTTAATCACAATATAAAACCTCCAATAATGTTAAATATCTTCTCATTAGCATTCAATATATTATCAACACCATAATTCAATGCATAAACATCACATAAACATAGTGCACCTAAATTTTACGTGGAAACCCAATGTAGGAGAAAACCATAGAATGATTTTCTTATTTATCAAAGAGTACATTCATTGGAAGAACCAACTTCCTTTTTCTCTAGCTACAACTGGAAAGAAGTTCCAACCCCCTATTTACAGGATGCAACCTGAAGGAATATCCAACTCCCTAATTTACCGGATCCAACTAGAATGATGATACAACCCCCTTTCCTTGCCTCATCCAACCACCCTGAAATATAAATCTAGACCAATATGTCACTACCTTTGTCATTGTAATTGATAAGCTAGTGTTGTTGTTGTTGTTTATACTTTTATTTTTGCTATTGATTTTTATTTCTCATCAATATGGAAACCACACATACCTCATAACAAGATCCACAAGAGAGTTCTCCAAATCAAGTACTTATGAATCACTAAGACATATATGTTCTTGATTTATTCAAAATACACATCCTAACACACACAAGAAGACATACCTTCATTCTATAGCTGAATTGGATTTTAGATCTTTGATCTTAAACAATTTTTCTTCACAGGTCCGCGACCCATACATTTCATGCTCATGCATTTCCTCTCTTTTCCCCACTTAAGCTCTTTGATGTCCATGCTTTTCCTCCTGAAACTCACGGATTTATGCAAAGTACTTGGATCGGTAACTCTTTCTCCATACTCTCAGCTCCTGCAAACTTCTTCCTTCGCTAAACTTCAATGCCTTCGTCTGAATGCATCATATATTCCAATCTATATTCACACCAAAATATTCAATTGACTCTTTTCTATATATGTGTGTGTTTCCAATGAGGATCTCATTAAAAAATGTAGGGATTTCCGAGAGTCATACATTTTTACTCAGTTATCCGATTGGGATGAAATTTTACAGGGAGTTGTGTCTCGAAGAGTTCACTATCTTTCCAATCTGATCTATTAGATAGGAATCCGTTTCGACACTTATCGAGAGCCAAATTCCTTCATATGATGCCTCAAATTCGAGTTTTAATGTTTTTGCAGGGATTTATTTATTTATTTTTAATTGTTAGTTATCTCTTCGTTTATGCATGTAATCATAAAAGAAAATTGATGAATAGTATCAGTCTAGTTATCTCTTAGTTATTGGTCATTTTTAGAATCATCCGAGAAATTTCTAAAATTAGTTGTTTTGTTTTCAAGAATTTACCTTTTTCCTAATTTAGGGCCAACTCATAATGTGTTTTTAATGACATGCAACTTGTTAACTTCACATACAACTTGTTAAGTTCTTGTTCAATGGTTGACAACAATGACAACCAATATTTCAACAATTCAATGACAACCAATCTTTCAACAGGCTATTGGATCAACCTTTCTTGTTGATCTACCCATGAGCCTCTTCAGATTGATCTCTATCGAGTTCCTCTTTTTTCCTTCCCTCTCCCCAAAAACCTAAGCCAAAATCTCATTGATCTTCTTTGTTGTAGTACCTTCTCATGTTGTTTCCCACTACTTTTCCACTATCCATCAAAATCAATATCACGCATTGTGGTCTAGCATAAGGAATTATTCCTTGACCTGATCATATTCCCTATCTTTGTGATCTTAGCAGGTCTTCCCTCTGAGATGTTCAACTTGACTATATGGGCATGTTTCCTATGTCCGATTAGCATCGATATCCTCTTACCATTCATCACTATTTGTAATGTTGATTTGTTGCATGACTATTCATCTCCATCCCCTTGGTCACTCTAACATAACTGAACTCGTAACCTATCATAGGCTAGTGAGGTGTCAAAATTTCCCCTTTTCTTCTTTGATTATTTTATGTAAAACAGTATCACAGTTGGATTATTCTCTCTAAGATCTTTCCAATGACTGTAATCACACTCAAATCTGAGATTTGGATCAAACGTTATAGCCTTCTAAAGTTCTAAGGCCTTGATTCATTGTTTCCACTTCATTACCACGTGGCTCCCTCTCACTTGTTCCATCCAATGTGGTACTAACATGGATTCGGGCATGGAACTTGCCACGTATCCCATCGAGCCCACATTTAATATTGGAGTCCTCTCCATCATTAGAATTCATCCACTTCAAATTCCATAGGTATTTCCACCCAATCCTTGCAAGGATGACCCCTTTATGATGACCCATTTTTATCATCTTGTTTCAACAAAGACCCCTCTCTGATGACCCTTTCTGATCAACTCCTTATGATGATGACCCTTTCTGATCAACTCCTTCCAACGATGAACTCTTCCCAATGAACCCTTTTGACCATACATTCATGACCAACTTTTTTGACTCACCCAACTCTTTTTGACCATACATTCCAACCATATCCTTCTGACGATGAAAAACCCTTTCTGATGACCTCTTTCCGACCATACATTATTGACCCGACCAATTCTTTCTGACCATATATTCAGGAATAAATTTCAAAGGGGCTCAAAATTCATTCCATGATACCTCGTCAGAAAGGTATCGAGCATAGGAATGTAGTGGAAAAGGCCTCTAGGCCAGAAAACTAACAAAAAACCTTAGAAATCGCATAGAACAAAAGGCCATGAATTTCGAGGGGAAATGGACTGTGCAAAATTCAGATGGCCATATATGAAGCTACAAGAAATGAAAACAGACCTAGGATAGCTCATCAAAAATCTAGAAGAGAGTATAATATGATAGCATAGCAAGAATTGATATATTGGAGTTCAAAGTTCTTGAAAAACGCAAAACAAAAACCTAAATTTAATTGAAGAACGAGGTATGTCATGTTCATATAGTAATATCTCAAGCTACATGCATCGAAATAAATCCTAGAGTAGCTCGATGGAAAGATGAGATAGATGAGAAGGAGACAATATAATATGAATTAGGAGACAAACGTCAAAAATGCCAAAAAACAAATCACGAGGAATAGAACATGACTCTAATGGAAAGATTTAAGAATTTGTTTTTATGAATATCATTTGTAAATTTACCCAGGGAGAAAATAATCACCCAGTAGTCTCTTCAACTTTTTTTATAGCTCTTGCATATTCATGTTTAAAAATGTAAAATAAATTCAAAATGTAAGATGAGAAACAGAAGGAAAACGAAACAAATAGTCACTAGAACTAAAGAGTATCTCTCTTGTCTTATAAAAGAGAACTTGTATGATGTAATAGGGAATTTTTGCATTGTGTAGACTATGAATGCTATTATTTTGGAATATATAAAGAGAAGAAGTTATTTTTGAAGTCATAATTGTTTTCACATACTTGTGGGACTAGGCTACACTTGTGTTTCTTGTTTTAGTTTTCTGGGTGCTCATCATATGGAGTATTTTTGTGCTTAGTATTTAGGATTATCATCTTGTTGTGATTTCTAATTAGTACATAGATGATGTTACAGGTCTCCTCTTCAACTGTTTGAGATGATATCTGAAATTTTATTATGTTAACATATTCTTGGTTGTCATCAACTATTTTTTTTGTCAAGATATCACTTTAAATTGTGCTCATCTATTAGTTTTTCTCCCAAGGGATAGGTTAGAATTAGTTAGGTAAGATTATTTTTCTTTTAGTTTAGATTATATTTAGAGTTAATTAGGACTATTTGGGGGATAGTTTGCTATCTTTCCACTTTTAATTCTTTTAATTCTCAGTGGCAAATAGGCCCACATACTAGTCAAAAATGTTACACCAAATCAGATTAGGCGTAATTGGGACCTACCATTAGGTGTTCTCCCTTACCTACTTGAAAGGCCATTTGGACCTATCAACACCAAATTCACTAGAGCCCTGAAGAGAAGTGGTACAACCTAAAGGACTACAGAGAACATAAGAGGGTATGGTTGTGTAAGTTGATGGGGAATGAGATCTTGTTGGTTGGAATTGTTGCCATAAATATAAACTATGAGTTCCTTATGTATGTTTCGGACCAGAGTGCCTATGTATGAATGTTTTTAAGTTGGAGGGCCTATGTATATAAGATTTTTGGCTAGACTACCAGTGTATATTAAAGGCCAGAGATCCTAGATTTGTAATATTAAGAACATTAGTATGGTGTTGTGCATTGAGGACAATGAAAAAATAAGAGGAGGGATCTTGTTGTGATAAATTTCACCCCACAGATAGGTTGAACTCACCCTAGACAGGTTTTCTTTGGTCTAATACATAATATAACAAGTGGAAACTAAAATCCCTCTTTCGTATCTATTTATGCATGAAAGTTAAGGAGAAGGAGAAAGGAAATGAGATCTAACATTTTTCCTGTAGGTTGTCCTCACTACTCCAATGTTGGATCCAATCTAATCTATTGAACACAGAACCCACTACTGAAACCTTCCTACAAAAAGAAAAATATCCCTTCACTTCTACTTGTGCAACTTTAGATAAAAAAACTAATATAACTAAGCTAACAAGTATAAACATTCATACATTGACTTAAGATAGACAAGAATGAGGAAATAGTTCAAGTTGTATTAATGAAAGAAACATTCAATACTTACAACCATCCTGATGTGATGCAAGATTTCCTCCAAGATTCTCATTTCCAACCCCCTTTGTACACCGCCTGATGGTAATGAGAATGCTTCTGAACTCTCAAACCTGCCAATCCTTTCTTATCTTTAATGTTTCAAGAACATAGGTTGCATACTATCAATACTTTCTCCTCCTTTAACCCTTTGAATGGCCTTTCTTATATAGCAAATTGGGATGCTTAACCATGATAAAAAATCAAGGAAATGGTTGATATATTCACTCCTTAGGATAGGATTTAGTACCCAAAATAGAAGGAATATGGATGACTCAACCTCCTGAGTCATATCTTGAGCATAAACACTCAAGAGAATCTCTATATTTTCCCATAGAAAAAGATAGGTTGGCTCAACAAAACTAATGCTCCCACAACAATAGCCATGAAGAATTGCTAAGGCTCCCACACAGTGTACTAGGGAGAATTAACACTCCCCATGCATGGGAAGGGGGGATTTAGTGATCAAACAAGGTGTTATCCCTAAAGTCTACACTAGATTGTTAGGGCACAAAGATAGGGAACCTTAGTTATTGCAATGGTTGATTGATTTGGATAATGGATCAAGTAGTTTGGATAAGTTGGATGAGTATGAGACTAGTTAGAATATTTCAATTAAGTTTGAATAATCAACAAGATTTCATTTATTCCATGGAATTCATACGAATTGATCAGATAAAAATAACATTTGGATATAGATGAAAAAGAAAAGAATACGTAAACACAAGTTAACAATATGTTTACTTATGTGCAAAATATTTCCAAGATTAAAATACCATTCAAACCTGAAACAAAATGTTCAAATGCAAATCCTAGAAACAGGTAATTTAACATTGGATCAAGAGGAAATCATTGCTTTGCAAAAATTTCAATTTGCATTCAAATAAGATAAGAAAAAAGAGACACATAAGAAGACAATCTAACCATCAAGGTGTTTGATTCCTTGAGTATAATTTTTTTCATGATTTAAGATTCTTTACAAAGTACATACCATTCCCCTTCTCTTTCACTCCAAAATGACTGAACCTATTACCCTCTTTATTTCTTCCCCTTTTATATATGGAGGGTACATACAAGGTTAGGTTCCAAATCCTAAAAAAAGGTTTAGCTATGGTTTCATATTTCTATAATCAACTTTTAAGATGGAATCTATGATCCATTTACATCAAATCTGTGCAAATTAAAAAAATGGACTCCAATTTCATGTCCTTTATTACAGGATCACATCTTTGACTCCTAAAGATATCCCTTAATCCCTACAAAATATCATCCAAACAACCAACTTGAAGCAGAATATGTGGAATAAGTAATCTCTCGGTATTTATCTTTGATTTGGTCTTTGCAATTCACAGTATTGAACATGTTTACAAAATGATCCTTCGAATCTCCTCTAGTACTTTAACTGTCTTCAAAAAAAAAAGTTCTACAAAAATTGTTTCCTTTTGGTGGCATAAGTAAAAACTGGTAAAACCTGCATTTTTAAAAAACTTTGAACCTTTCTTCATGCTTGGTTAGAAGTTTTGTGTCTGAACATTTCCTGAAGCCATTTGGTATTGAGAACTTTAGTGGTCCAATACAATTTCATGTTCTTCTTCATTAATTTCAGGGAAAAGTCACAGAGCTTGTTTTGTTTTTCCACTAGCTTAGTCATTTCCTTTTGCATCCTAGAGTTTTTCTTTATAAGTTTCTTATTATGTTTCTTAAGATGCCTTATGATTTTTCTTTTCTTACAAAGTTTTCCCCTTTTTGAATGTTCCCTTGTTCCAGCCCTGTCTTCCCATGGATCTTCCTTAGAAGAGGATTTGTTTAGATAAATGGAAATATTATGTTTGTTGGGCATATTCTCCATCCTATCAATATCTGTAGATGGGACTGTTGAGCACTCAACACACCCTAAAAGCCTTATGAAATTTTTTCACTTTGTGGGTACCACTTGTTTTCTTCACTGTCTGAATCAATTTCACTTTGGGAAATTTTCTTCACTGTCTGAATCAATTTCACTTTGGGAAATGGTTTATCTTTGTTTTTTCTTCATGACTCTTATCATCAAGTCAGGTTTGTTTGAACTTGTGAAACTTTATGTCTAAAAGAACTTGACACCCAAATTACGAATCGACAGCTAATACTGCACCTAATGTGCTCAAGTTCAGTGTGGGAAAAAATATTCAAGCAAGTAAAGGAACCACCCAATTACAACAATCGTCGAGCATCGATCCCCATCAGCATCGACAGAAGGCGGATTTGGTATGCATAAGTTACTCGCAAAAAGTTTCAAGAGATAATCGATCCCCTTCGACATCGATAGAATTAGCCGAGAAGAATACCCAGAATATATCCCTCATAGTGACCCAGACGTAAGGGTGCTCGATGACCAAGTGTTCCCAAAAATTCGATGGTCGTATTTACACATGGTGGCAAGTAGAACCCCGGTTTTCCCCTATATATAGGTTTTGAAATGGCTCAACGACCATACAAATGGGTAGAAGTTCTTGATCAACGATGAGAATGGAAGACGTGTCGTAGTTTTCCTCCCAACAGAAGTCCATAAATACTACAAGCTTAGGGACCTAGAGGAGCGGCTCAACATGGACTTTGTGGTGAAGTTCTATGAATTCCATGACACCAGCCAGTTGATGGTCGCATGGTGGAAGGAGTAAAAGAAGTTCACCAACCAGAGCAATGGTTGGTATGGAACGATTTACCTGAGGGAGCCATACATTGATTTGATGGCTCCCACTTGTCGAATATACAAAGAAAATGACTACTCCAAGTTTTTAGAAGCATGGATGCATTTGGTGTACATAGTGGTGATTTCTCGGAGCAGCTTCAACTAGGGAGAAATAATTTCTAAACAATTGAGCATCTATGTACAACAGGCTCAAACACCGAAATAAGGGGAGGAACCCACTTTCTACATGGCCTTGTACCTGCTCAATGTCATGTGCACAAGGAATGTCTTCACTGACATGAATTTAAGCTGGAATGTTGTAGAGCTCCCGGTCCACGTATACTTCAATATATTATGGGGAAACAGGTACAAGAAATCTTACGCACTCATCTGCGATGAACTCATCACCCATATTCATTTTATTATTTTCAAGAAGGAATGCCCAATATTATCTGCAACAGCAAAGAAAATGGTAGAAAAGGTAGGTCATTGGTATTTAGACGAGTCCTCATCCTACATCGGGGTGTTCGGAGCCACTGTAGCACCACATCTTCTACCTTCTCATGTCCTAGACCGGCTCGTTGTGGGAGAAATATACTATTAGACTATCCTATAGGGCTACAACACCACATTATTCAAGGGAAAGAAGCGGGATATCATAACCTACATTTTCCATGTGGGGTTATATCTGGTGAAGGATATTGCTCAAGCCAAACAAGAAGGGCTTAGCCAACTGGAATTCAGGTTCCTAACAGGTTTATTCCACAAGAACGACCCTAAAGGCCCGGTCCTCCAACATGCTTCACATGTATCATCCTATTAGTCATATGCTCATGATAAGTTTGAGGATGAAATTTTTACAGAGTGCACCTAGGATTGGGAAGAGGTGGTGTGGAGGATGGCCAACCCAAACATGATTGATTTCAAGGCCATGAGCATGGATGAACAGGTGTAAACAATAGAGAAGTCGGCTCAAGAGGCCCTCAGAGCTAGGGAATAAATCAGAGAGACGGAGACAACAGAGGCACAGAGAAGGGGATTGATCTTGCTGGAAGGGGCACAAAGAATCATTGATCAATTGAAGAATGACCCTGATCTAATATAAATGACAAGGATTCTCGCTGATGACCCAATCAAAATCCGAGGAGAACCAAGTGGCCTAGATCCAATGCAGCTTGAAGAAATAATTGGGTCAGAAAACCCTGAAGTGCCACCACCACAGATCAGATCACCAGGGGAAATGTCAACCGATCCCGAGATAGCGTGGACATCAGGGAGAATAGGTGTACCAAATCCCTTGTTCGATTTGATAACCATCTATAATGATGAGGAGAGTTTGGAGGTTTCCCTAGTCACCCCAGTGTAGATTGTAGAGGAGAAAGAACATGAGAGAGAATCCACCCTAGGTCTCGATGCTCCAATTCAAATATGCCCATACATCAAGGATTAGGTATAAAGTGCCTTAGACACTGAGCCACTCGACATACCAAGAACCCTAATGGATGGGTCAAGGGATGAACTAGGATCGGGTGAACAAGAAGAAGAAATTCCAAAACAAGAAATCGACATTTCAACGGTCGATCACCAAGTAAGTATCGAACCTACCCCTGATTCTTCAGTTTTTTCCAGTACCTTACCACTCGATGAGAAATAACTAGACACTAGGCCATCGGGACATATAGAAGAGGTTCAGGAACCCATCCTTGAACAAATATACACAATCGGGAGCCTGGGAAATACTCTAAATTGGGGAGAAAAACAAATCCCCGAACCTGTTGATGAGGTCATCAATATACAAGAAATATCCTACGACCGAAAGAGGAAATCCATCATGAAAAGAACCATTAAGAAGAGGAGGTTCACGTTGGACAATTCGGTCCTCATCACCATGGAGGAGAAATTGATTAGCACAGAGCACGCCAAGACATCTGAGTTTATCGGCGCAGGGATGGCTATTATAGATGCCACCCTGGATAGAGAAAGGAAATATGAAGAGGAACTAGTTGTTACGCTAAAGGAGTTGGAACATCTACGCCATTTGGAGAAATACTATCAGGACTCCACACAGGCCACAGTGTTTTTAAGAAGTGAGTTCCAAGATGCCTATAGAAAATTCACGAGTGAACGACACCTTTTCACTACAGGGATAGCCGACTTCCAAGAAGACACCCTTATGGTGCTAATGACTTGCAATGATGTGGAAAGATGGTATGATAAGGCCCACCAAGAAGTGGAAAGAATTGATTACATCAGTGTGGTTCAAAAGGGTCGAGACGTCGAAGAGAACGTCATTCAAGTGCTAAGGGGCAGTAGTATAGATTGGATAAGGAAGGAAGCCAAATACTGGATAAAAATGGCCCAAGAACCTCAGCGAGAGATTCAAGAAAAATGGGTTGATTTTGAAAGGAGCTAGGTCAATATCAATCGAGAGATGAGAGACATTGGTATCCCAAAATTCAGCTCACCCAAGGACTTTGTTGACTTGCATGACATAGTCAAACAACATCCAGAACAAGACTCGGCATGGACTGGAGAGATAGAAAAGGTGGAAAACGTGGTGCAAGGTCAAGTAAAGCAGTTCACGGAGCACATGATCAAGGATCAAACAGTATTACAGTAGTTAAGTGCTAAAATAGTCAAGTATCTAGCACAAGCAGTAGAAGTAAAGGAGATCCGTTCGGGCCCAATGGACCAACACAGATTCTTGTATGCCAACACATGCGAGGAACTCTTCATCAAATGGTAATAGTATGAGAATAGTCATCCACTTCAGTGAAACCATTTGACAACTCTTAGAAGACAGAGAGATGAAAGAACCATGTGGTGATGTTTTGTTTTACTTAGATTGCACTTTTTATAGTTATTTTTAGTTAATGATTTGTTATAAATAAGAGGATCGAACTTTTAGAAATGGTCGATGGTTTTGGAAAAGACCCTCATTTTTATAATTTTAAAGAACTATTTTAGAACTACCTTAAATGAGAAGTTTGGTTTTAGGACCAGAGACAAACTATTTTTTTTCATCAACGGCATGTGTGATTGGATCGAAGGAGGAATCACTTCCAAATTTATCTCATGAATGGATGTTGTAATGAGTAAGAGTTTATGAATCTATTGATAAGTTAGTTGATTCAATAATTTTTGGTAGTTCTTGTCTCTAATGATGGAAATAAAATCATTGTGTTAATGTGTGATTAATGGTTAGAGCTAAGGAAACTATGTTTCTTGTCATCATTTTATTGCATGTATGTTTTCTTTCGATAATTGTATCGCAATCAATAATTGAAATACCAACAAGTTGATGTATTAGTACTAGGCTTGTCACAAGTGTGAAAATCTTTGTCTGCATGCTTGTATTAGTACTAGGCTTGTCACAAGTGTGAAAATCTTTGTCTGCATGCTTTATCACTAGGGTTATCCCAAGCTCGGCCTTCTTTAGTAGTTAAGATTCCCCTTTTACCCAGTTGGTTTATACCAGCACACATCTTTTAATGAGACCCATCTAATAAAAGAAAATACAAAAAGAGAATCTTTAAACTGAAGGAGGAACTTTTATAATAAGACGTCCTATCAATCACTACGTAAATCCCATCGATCATTTGGTTGGATCGATAGATATGGAGAACCATTCCACTATCAAATGCTGCAGATTATAATTGGGCCTCAGTGGCGGGTTTGTTTCCTGTTGTTGAGTTAAATGGATTTAGGACCCCTCAACAAAATTGGTGCTATAAGGAGGGCTTGATGAATGAATGGCTAACAATATTTCTGATATAATATTTCACACAGCCTATAGATTCAAAAACATCCCACATGCATGGCTAGTCATTCTCAATACAACCCACATACACTGAGTACTCTTGAAGTGAGTAATTCACCCCAACAAGAGGAAGAAATTTTATTCCCTGAAATACATTACACTCTTCCCCACGAAGAGTTGAACCATTTCAAAATAATCACAAGAGTTTATGCCTGACAAATTGGAGCACTACCTTTAGCTATGTTACTTCCTCATAAAAAATAAGAAATTAGACCAATGGTCGACTCCCCTGACCATTTTTTGGTTCACACAGTAGAAGACATGATACATTTTTCCCTCACCAAGATTGAACATCCCCTTAATATAATCCCTGAAACACCAACTGGTAATCACTCTGAGCCCGACAATTTTGAATCTAACGAGGAAGGGTTTAACTTGGATCGCTCATCTTCGGAATCATACGACATGGGGGATAACAATGATCATAATGAATAAAGGGGAAAACCACCTCAAAGTAATCAACCGTGGTTGGCCAAAGATGCTCTGTAAATCCCCAGATGAGTACATAACCTTTCTTGACATCTAGAAAATTTACTCCCCAAATTTGACCCTGAAACCTCTAGATTGTTTGAAGACCATATCAAAAAATCCATTCTATCTATTAGACTTATGAATGTCAAAAATGAAGACATACTATGCAGTATTTTCCACTATACGTTTGAGAATTCAGCCTCCATGTGGTATTTTAACTTGTCTGTAGGGTCCATAACTAGTTGGATGGAGTTTCAAAAATATTTTTTATACAAATTTGCAGAAGAAACCACTATAGTAGCTTTGATGGTTGAGTTGCTCACCGCCACCATGATTTCAAAAGAGAAGTTTAAAGACTTCAATCAAATATTCACCACTATCCTAAAAAAATTCCAACCTGAAGCTAAACCCACTCAAGAGTTGCAAATCGAAGTATATGTGAATGCTCTCACTGCTTCCATTTCCATGTTTGTAAAAAGGGCTGCCAAAACGACCCTAGCTAAGAATTTCGAGGAATCCAAAACAATTGAATTCCAAATGAAGGGATGTAAAGAGGGTTGGGTCTCATTAGTTAATAAGGAATCTCAACCTCCACCTAAGAGAGGAATCTTGTTGACCAGATCCTCAGGGAAACAAATAGAACAAGGTCCCGAAAATGGAAATGGAGACATAGAATGCCTACAACAAATGATCAAGAAGTTTTCAAATGAAATCATAGACATGAAAAGAAGTGCAGGGAAGGAAACCAAGGCCAAAGTCCATATAAACCATTTTTTAAAAGAAAACCATCGTTCAAATCAATTGAACCTCCCCCAACCAACTTAAACATCGACCTAGGAAATGTAGCATCTGACTCTTTCTGTACCTATCATCAAGAGAAACATTTTGAAAGAGATTGTCCCCAATGGGTGCATGCCATGAATTTGATGGCCAATCGATTCTTAGACGAATTTTCCCTTACTGAACAATCAAGTGACTCAGTGATGAATATTTTTGATCAGGAAGAAGTTCACCCGCTGGAGGAAACAACCATGCTAATGTGGGATCTTGATTTTCTTATGCCTTCTTATTATCTATTTGAGGTTCAAGAACCACTTTGTGAGGTTTTGGTTGTGTAAACGTGAAGTAGGGGTAATCTAGTCTCAAATGACCTTACCATTGCCCAAACTTTGAGGAAAAAACTAATTTATGATCACCCAAAAGCACATTTCGTCCCCCAAAGAATTCCTATAAAAATCCATACACGAGAATCACCCAAGCTAGACTACAAAATCGTAAAAGATCTAAAAATATTGAAGACAAATATATCAGTCATGGACATGTGTATAACTCCCCAACAAAAAGACTTTCTGTTACAAGCCCTGAAGTTAGTAGAAACTCCTATAACAAGCACTGACTAGGGAGAAAATCCAACCCCCACAAATCTAAGAAATAAAACAATTGTAAACGCTTGCTCTGAAGATAAACAGGGAAAACCTTTTGTCCCACCGTTCCTCTTGACATTTGAAGTCTTCAATAGAATCCTCCATAATTGTTTAGTTGACTCAGGGGCATCCTCCAATGTTATTCCATTATCTATCTACAAGAAATTAAATGCAGTCCCTCTCAAAAGTGATAAACATGTGATACAACTAAACAGAACCCAAGTGAAAGTCATTGGAGAACTCAAGGATGTCATGATCATAATGGAGACACACCTTAAATTTTTTCAAGTAATTGACATCATTGTAGTAGATATACCATAATCTTATGGACTGCTACTCAGTTGATATTGGTCTGAGAAGTTGAACGGATATTTTAGCATAGATTAGGATCAACTTTGGTTGCCATTAAAGGGACATGCAAACATGATCAATATCGATAGGGAAATGTATCTCAAACATACTGTCACCGATTTAGAATCCCTTAACGAACCCTCTTCAACATATTTCCCCATACTAGGCAATTATTCCCAACTCCGATTTCAATAATTTCTCCCCTCTCTCATCTGATTTTCCTCTTACTCAAAACTCCGAAATGACTTTTCAAGAAAATGTATCGACGACAGCGGAAGAAAATCTCTTATGTCAAGAACCTCTATTGAATACCATGAAGCAAATAGGTGGAGAGGATGAAATTGATAGGAAAGGAGAAGCTGATGGTTTTCTCTCACAAGTTTGGACCTTGTAATTTGATCGATGTAAGTTACAAGAAGGATCAGGAGCGGGGTGTATCCTCATTGATCCAAAGGGTAAATGAAATTTCCTTTCCTGCAGACCAGAATTTGAATTCACTAATAACATTGTCGAGTATGAATCTTTAATGCAAGGGATAAATAAATCCATAGAATTAAACGTTAAAGAACTAAAGGTCTTGGGAGACTCTGAAATCATCGTTAGGCAAGTAAGGAACACTATACATTGAAACTCTCCCCACCTAAGGAATTATCAACAGGAAGTGCACAGGCTAATAGAGCATCTCAAAACCTTCAACATTACAACAATCCCTAGAACAAAGAATACTCTTATTGATTCCCTGATCATTGTTTCATCGAGGCTATCCCGTTTAGAAGATTATGAAGCCTCTCGGTTCACTGTGGAGCTACTCTACAAACCATTAGTGCCCAACAATATTTCTAATTTGAAGGTCTTTGAAGGCGATGAACAAATCATAAAATTATTAACCAATCAGGAAATTTTTAAAGACTTGGCTATTGATGATGAAGTATTCCAAGAGAAACTAGTATAAATTGGTCCCCATGAACAAAGAACTAAAACAGATCAATCGACTGACAAACCAATGTTTCACACAATACAGAAAGGGGTAGCCAATTTGGAGAACCTCTTTGACTTAAGGGAAATATTTAAAGGGAAAACAAACACAAAGACAAGGAGTTCATGTCCCATGTACGAGACTATAAATCTAGGAACCCCAGAGAATCCAAAGAATATAAATCTTGGCAAGACAGTATCTCAAGAAGAGAGGAAATCGTATCTCAAACTCTTTAGAGAATATTAATCTGTCTTTGCATGGTCATACCGAGATATGAAAACCTATGACACTCATTATCCAACACACAATCCCATTAAAACATGGAGTAAAACCCTCCCAACAAAATCTTTGGAAGTACCACCCATCTTTAGAACCCCTCATGTGTAAGGAATTAAAGAAATTACTAGATGCTAAAATTATATTTCAGGTTAGACACTCTGCCTGGGTAGAAAATTTAGTTCCTGTCAGAAAAATTTTTGGGGAGATCCATTTGTGTGTGGATTTCTGATGCAGGAGCATCACTCCACCTTAGCAACACACCAGCATTCTAGCACATCAGTGTGCATTTCAGAGAGGAATAGGCATTAACCCTCCCATTTTAAAATTTGAAATACTATCCAATACGGGTCCATGTTGTAAGCTTGAGTGAAAACCAAGCCATATCTTTGAACATGCAAAATATAAGGTCACATTTAATGGCTGAAAGGTTGATGGTTCTAGGTTCAATTTAGACTATATGGCCATTTATGAAAACTTCAATGTAATAGATGAGGTTAGGTGAGAGAGGAAAATCTCGCAGAGACCCTCTTTTGTAAAGATATCTTGTATCAGATTTCAAGAGGAGACTGAGGAGGATTGTAGAAAAGTCAGATAGGAGAAGCAGAACTTGAGAGAGGTTTGATAGCATAAGAAGAACTCGGGATAGATTTAGGATAGGAGAACTTGAGAGAACTGGGACTCTGTTGTAGTCCAGTTTTTGTAAACATCTGTATAGACACACAGAGATAATAGAAAAGCATTTTTTCATGCACATGGTGTTTTTGTATGTTTGTGTTTATTGTTATGCTTTTACATTTCATTCATGTTTTGAATGTATGAACTAGTGAAGTACTGTATGATTTTCAATTATTTCTCGTCTTTAAGTTTTCGAGTGCAAGGAGTGCACATTTTTCCACAAGGAGTGCGTTGACAGAGGTGAGTTAACCTCATAAAATCTCATGAGAGATAGTGTTGAACCTTCATCAATAGAAGTGAAAGGAGTGCACAGAAAGAAATCTGGGTTGAGTTCATAGAGAGATAGAGTTACTAAAAAAACTGTAAGGAGAAGCTATGTAAGTTGTGCATCGAGAAAGGAGAATGCCAGGAGGGCGAGAAGAATTTATTTCGAGAAAGGAGAATGCCAGGAGGGCGAGAAGAATTTATTTTCAAGAAATACTTCAAATCTGATTTTGACAAAATCCTTGAAACGCAAGGAGTGTGTGGGAGATCAAAATATTCAAGGAGATCAAGATTAAAAGGGATAACGCAAGGAGTGCGTAGGAGACAGAATTATTCCAAGTCCAAAATCTTATAAGAGATAACACATTAAAAAGCATAAGCGAGACCCAGATAGTTAGGTTCACAACAGAAAGTTCAAAGTTCAAAGCCTTTGAACGCTGAAAAAATATTCTAAGGTGAAAGAATTCAAAATCTCAGGAGGAGGAGCGACAACAAACATCTAATCAGTTGTGTAAAGGAGCCTGGACCATTAGAGCTACGTCTATAGAACGAAGGAATCATAGAGGAGAAGAACAGATCCCATCCATTGGATCTCAGCACAAAGGATCAGTAGCCGTCTAATCAGAACAAGGTGCATGAGAATTAGCGCTTCGCACACGCAAGAGAAAGAACTCACCAAGGTTTGAGATATGAGATTTCAAAAGCCTGAAGAGCCAGAAATCCAAATTGAATCTCATTCATTCGATCAACCCAAGGAGATCTGTGTTGTCATATCGTCTGAAGTCAACTTCAAACATTGGATTGCCAAGGTGAATCTGAGTC
>CBVK0102711060.1:0-36602 GCA_900067695.1 Picea abies
CCATGTTAGGTACTCATGTACAAGTATAGATGCATAAAAACTGAACAAAAGTGAGGTAAAAAGGGAAAAAACAATGGGGACAAAACCCCCATTCAAAACAGGTTTCTAACAAGAAAAGAATGCTAACATGTTTAGTTGCTAAGATGATGTGTCCTTCACTTCTATAATTTCCCTCAATCAGACAAACTTCTATTCAGTGAAAGACTTTGTGAATATGTATACCACCTTCTCTGAAGATGGACATGACTACATATCAATGAATCCATCCTGAATCTCTCCTCAAATAAAGTGCATATGAACCTTGTTGTGCTTGGTATGTTGCTTTTGAACTAGGTATCTACACATATTGAGAGTAATCTTACTATCAAACCATATAAATTTTGTATGATGAAAATGAACTCCAAATTCTGTAAGAAAGTGTTGCAACCACATAGCCTGAGTAGTAACATTTACTACACACCTATACTCTACCGTTGTTGATGATAAAACAATTGTTGATTGCTTCTTACTTTACCATCATATAGGTAATGATCAAAGGTATAGAAAATTTCTTGAAATGGACTTGCAATTAGTGTCATCTCCTTCACAATATGAGTCTGTGTAACCAACAATATCTAAGGAAGATACTACTACATAGTGTATACCAAAGCTGGTAGTTCCCCTGACATATATGATAATCCTCTTTGTTTCCTTCTAGTGAAGCTCATGTGGCTCTTGAATGTACCTAAAAATTAATCAAACTACATAATATATGTATGGTCGAGAGTGTGTAAGGTATATAAGAATCCCCACCAACTATCAATATATCTAGTACAATCAACCAAAGGTGATGCAACAACATCCTCTAGTCTAACCCCTGACAGAAAGGGTGTTGGATCCGGCCTGAAATATGTCATCTAAAACCTGTCAAGTAGATATCTATCATACTTGGACTAATAAATATTGATTCCTAAATAATTCTGGTTGATTTCAAGACCAAGGAAGTAATGTAACAGTCCCATACCTGTCATAGAAAACATGTCATGCAAAGTGGTCTTCACTACAATAATGGAGGAGGTTGATCTCGATGTGATGAGAAAACAATATACATATAGAAATCTAAGTAGAATAAAATATGTTTCTCATCATATACACATTAGGATCTTATCGACATATAAGAAAACCTCTAGAGATCAGATAAGAGTCCATTTTAGCATACCATGCCCAATGTGCTTGCTTGAGCCCATATAGTGACTTCCTCAACCTGTAAACTAATGATGGATCATGGACATATCCCTCCTACTACTTCATATATATCTCCTCATTAACATATCCATGTAATAATTAATTCTTCACATCCATATGGTGTACCTCCCACTTTCTAGTTGTTGCGATAGCTAGAGCTAACTGAATGGAATCAACCTTGACAACCAGTGCAAAAGTCTCCTCATAGTCAATTCCTTGTACCTATGAGAAACATTTAGCTAATAAACAATACTTATACTTTGTAATGTATCCATTAACATCCATATTTGTCTTGAAAATCCACTTACATCTAATAAGATTCCTGTTGGAAGGTAGAGGAACCAACTCCCATGTGTTTTTCTCCATCATGGAATTGTACTCCACTTTCATAGTTGCCTCCCAATGGGGGTTACCTTTAGCCTCTACATAAGATTGAGGGTTTGATATAAGTACCATATAACAATAAATAAGAAGAAATGTATCTGTGGCAGTAATATATTATGGAGGCTCCACAAACTGAGATCTAGTTCTCCATGGATTGGTGGGATCACCCACTAGATCACCTGCTACCTAAAGAGTGAGTTTTTCCCATCGTGGTAGATGATCAGGAATGTAAACTTATTTATGTTGATCGAAAATATCATAAATATCATATTCATAGATCTGATCATAAATCCGATTGGAAGAAGTCTCATGAAGTTATGCAACTAGTGGCGGTGGAAATGGAGGTGTGGATTGGTCCGAAAGTACCTGTGAAGGACCTTCTTCAAACTTAACACTCCTATGATTGCATTCTTTGTTAACCATGTATTATAAGATACAAATTATCATATTATGAGTAAATTGATAGAATTTGTACAACCTAGAATGGTGATTAAACTCACCAACAACAACCTTTGAACCATCTAACAAGTAAAAAATAATAACTAAGTCCGGAGTGAACTTGACCTTCTTCCCTGAACTTGAATGACTAATTTGGTAGATGGAGAGAAGATTCACTAAAATATTTGGAACATGAATTACATCCTTAAATAATCCATGATCTAGATTAACTCTACCCCTATCACACACTTCAATAGGAGAACCATCTCCCATGAAGATCGATGGCCCAATATAAGTCTCCGAGTATGAAAAAAAGTCTATCCGATGAGGCCATGTGATGGGTAGCCCCTAAATAAAGTACCCAAGAATTAGGAGAATATGAAATAGAAAGTAATGCATGACCATTACCTCTTTCTATGATGGTTTGTCTGATGGATTTTTCCTTGCATTATTTGGAATACAATCCTTGAGATGATGTTGCTCAAGTGATTTCACCATTAGATCTATGGTATTTTTCATGCAAGAACTCTTAGGATTGAACCCCCTGTTATAGTAGGAACACTTGATATTATCCTTGTTTCTCTTTGATTCCTTAGAACTTGAAATCTCATATGTGGACTTTTTTTTACCTTCCTTCTTCTTCTCTTGGTCCTTCTTACCCTTGTTCTTCTGCTTATTCTTCTTTGAAATTACTTGAGTTGTAAGCATATGGGGCTTGGAACTATTGAGTTCCCCTGTCTATATGAGCTTTGTATTCTCATGGATAAGTGACTCCATGAACTCATCCAAGGATGGAATCTTCCATGTATACCTCATAGCTAACTAGGTAGTATGAAAAAAATAATTGTAGACAGAATACTCTGGTCCTAGTTTGGTTAGAATTGAAAAAATTAATTGTTCATCCTTATTATCAATTCTAGAAGTGTTGTGAGGAAAATCTCCTTATGGACTAGCAAATAGGGTTATGATTTGCATGTATATATGACCAAGAAAAAATCTTCTTTCTACCTTCGTCCCCAGAACTAAATCCCATTTCCTTTTAATAAAAACATGGCTAGATCAACCTACCCTGTTCCAGGCATTCGATGTCGAACCCTTGTCACACTTGATTACTTGTCCACAGTTCTCCTTCCAAAGTTGACCTACATACAAGACAAACAATAACTACACATGTATCCTACCTATAGACTAACGGGTTAGAGATTCAAATATGCACTTAACAAACTATGAATAACTCATGAATTGGGATGGGAAAAGCATTTTATTTATTACTTTGAATGAGTCAACTTACAAAAAATCGAGACTAGCCACCACTCCGCGAACTTGATCCTGGGCTCCTCTTCAACTGTCCTCCAACTTCTTTGCTTAGTATCTCTTCTGGCACAAGGATGGCTAAAGGTTGGGACAATGGGAATATGCAAATGGGAAGAGTTTCTTTTCTATATTTTTCCTTCCTCCAAATGGGACCCCTAGCCCTTCTTTTATAGGCTAGAAGAAGCTAGGTATTTGGACGAACCCTCGGCCATGCATGGCTAGGAGTTTCAGTTAACTCACCTAGAGATGTGTGTTCCATCGGTAACTTTCCTTTTTTCCTTCTTTTTTCGGTCCATGCGGGTTGTTTTAGGTCAGCTAGTGTGTACACATGTGCAGTAATAGAGTAGGGTGCGTGGGCCCTTATATAAGAGGTTTTTTAAAGAGTTGTTCAGTAGTGCTTTGGAAAAGAAGGGATCTGAGATGGCCTGATTCCAGGTAAGCATGTATGGTGCAATTTAGGGTTATAATAGATTCCCCCTAATGTGTGAGGTTAGAAGAGCATCTGAATGCCTAAATACATTACCAATCTTTACTGATGTGCCAAATGATTGAGCCCAAGGATCAAGAACTGGGAGGTGCCGTCTGCAAAATAACAAATGTCTCACCGAGGCGGGCATACCCATGCTCGAGATAAAATAGAATCATGGCTACCAATCAAATACATTGTAGATCCATGTCATATAACTATATAAAGAGTAGCTGTGAACAATACACAGTGGAGCTACATCTCGAAATCAAAAAGATATACATATAGAGTATCCATCTTCTAGAAGCTGATACGGCCTGATGGATGGAGATGAGATCTTCAGAGCTCAAGAAACAACTTCAAAATCTTCAAAAATCAAGGTAGGAGTGTAATATGAGTCTACGACTTCATTACCCAGAGGTCTTCAACGAATCGTCAGTCATGGACTAGATAATCTTGATGATCAGACTGAAGGCTTCATTGATTTCAAACGAGGACTTGATTGGACATTGAGGATGGATGGGTATGAGGGCACAAGACAAATTGCAGAGGGGCTAACTCAGGCTTGGTGACAAACTTCCCTTGGACAATAGCATGAAAAATGATGAGACTCAGGCAGCATGGCATTAATCATAAGTCTACGAAACAGGAGGCAATGCAAACTCTCCATATGTTTGGAAGGATAACCAAACAGTGGAGGACACAACTCTATATAGCGAGAACAACTTCCTAAGGTCGTACTACATCCCATAGTTTGATGGACAAACAGACATATGGGATTTATCCAAGGGAGACTCATTATGCTGTCAATAAAGAAAACACTTTTTCCTTCCTCTTTTTGGGGTATATTTCATTTTTTTTGTCTGTTTCAATAATTTTGGGAAAACAAATAAAGGAATGTTACGTTACAATGGAGGAATGAGTATTGCAAACATACAAGTTCATGGCACAAGAACAAGACTGATGTTCTAATATAATGATACTTGGGAAAAATCCTCTGGGGGCCAAGGGTGTTAAAACGCAGAAGAAAACTGTTACAAGGTTGGCATATAAGATATGCAAATGTGGTTAACAAAACACACAATGGTAACGTCCTTAAATGTAAGTTTAACGAGCCCAGAGAAGGTAAGATTGATGGTTTTTCATATTTAGAGAGTCTAAAAAACATAAAAGGAGACTCCACTGGGGTACCTTTTTCAAAGATAGTCTAGTCGGTTCGAAAAAGAGGTAAACTAGCATCGACAAGACGTCTATTCAAAACCATTTTAACAAGTGTGACAAGGACAAGATCACTCGGCCATTTTTTCATTTTTAAGGAGTCTGAAAAAATCTTAATTATGGACTCTGTCAAGAATGTTCTTCTCGACCAATTTAACGAGTGTGAAAGAATAAGGTCACTTGGCAATCTTTTCAATTTTAGGGAGTCTGAAAAGAGCTTAACTATGGACTCTGTGGGGGTTCCTTCTTTGTAAGTTTAGTCTCTCGGGCCCAAAAAAGGGATAAAATTATACCTGAGAGTACTCTTCTATAGAGCTGAAGTTCCATAGAGTATACCTTTGTTCGTACAGTTGACTGTCCGGACTGAAAAGGGGGTAAACTACTGCCAGACAGACGTGACTTCAAATTTTAGTTTAACGAGCGTGAAAGGCCACAAGATCGCTCAACAATATTTTCATGTTTAGAGGGTCTGAAAAGGGCTTAAAAGAAGACCTGTTACTTTTTGGGAGTCCCAAGGGTGAGGTCAAGAGTGAAGAATAATCATGCAAATGAGGCTCAAACTCGTATTCAGGAAAAACTACAAGGACTCCCGAGCCTATAGTGTTTCAGAGACAGCATGAATGCCATAATGCATTCAGAATCTACCTAGGGAATCCATGTTTCGATAAGCTCTACCACCAAGTTGCGACACTTCTAAAGCAAAGATGATGGTTCTATGTCACAACCTAATGGGATCAATCCTATGGCAAAGGAAAAAGACAACGAGATACACAAATCAAGGTAGAAACCTAAGCTATATGTTCAAGTTGAACGTTGGAAAAAAATTTCCATGGACCATTGAAAAATACTCAAAACTCAAAAAACAAACTGTCCCAATACCTGATCAAATCCTCCTATGCAACTCCTGAATCACTCTAAATGGTTTTTGGTATAAAGAAAATGATAAGGAAGGCCAAAAAAGTGACAAAAAGAGGCCAAAAAGTCTATAAATAGAAGTTGGCAGCTCATTATCACCATTGTTGATTTGGAAATTGACTATGGAGCCAAAAGACCCCCTTTGATTAAAGTGGTGATTTTGGGAGCTATAGTGGATGAAACAAACTTCTTTCTGGACCAAGTAAGTACAAACTCCCTTATCTTTCAATTTATGTCTTTATTTATGCATTGGGTTTCATTTTTTAGGGGGGCATCGACCTTTAAAAAGTCGGTCCTAGGTCCACGCGGGCTGTCTCAAGACGGGTCGTGTGTACATTTGGACATATTAAACTCTGCACGCGTGTACACAGGACTATTTCCATTACAACACGCTTGGGCCCCCTTATTGAATGATAAAAACTTAAAAAGTAAGGGTTAACCCTCCTGAACCTTTTTGTTTTGCAGGATGTATGTCCATTGGAGAGAACGAGAGCATGAAGAGGTAAATGAGTTGGTCGGGGAAGGCCCCAATGTTGTGGCTACTTTGATGCAGTGTGGGTTACTCAAGTTTTTTCTATGTCCTTTCATGCAGGCACAACCTAGGCTACCAAATGCCTTGGTTGAATACTGGCATCCTGATGTAGAGGTGTTCATGTTAGAGGGGTAGTCACTCGTGCCCATGGTCAGGGACATTTACCTTTTGACTCGCCTCTCTAGGAGAGGGGAACTAGTCAATTTCCAGACTTTTCCTAAGGGGCCACATAACATAGCGAAACTAATAGGCCTATACTGTGCAGCTGAAATGGACCGCGCGAGCACGCAGGTGCCTATAAGCAAGATCACTAACCTATCACTACAGGCAATAGTATTGCTTATTGGGAAAATTACTGGTTCTGCGGCTCTACATCAGGCATCCCGTGCATAGATGAACTATGTTGTCCAGTGCTTGAATGCACAAGTTTTTGATTGGAGTACCACTTTGCTTGAGTGCATGAAGAGGCAATTGACAGATTGTCGTTTGCGGACACATAGGAACTTCGGGTTCGGGACCATTCTGTGTTCGTTCTTTTTTTAGAGAGTTTCGAGTTTTAGTTCTCGAGTAGTGGTATGAGGACACCAAGCCTCTCTTCCTGTTGTGTGTAGATGGGCAGTACTACTGCCACGACAGGGTGGTGGAAGGACCAATGAGTCCTTCGATGTTGACTTTTTTGCATGGATGTCATGATAGATCCTGGTTATAGAGGACTACCCCTATGCCAGGATTGATTTTTTGAGAGACCCGAAGATACCAGTACCTCTTGGTGAGACGCGAGGGGAGATGGGTAAGTCTCCACCTTTGTAGTTTTTTTGTTGTATATGTAATTTTTAGGTTGTTTTGTTATATATATCATTTTTTTGTTATGCCAGAGTATTTGACGGATATGTGTTCATTGTGTGCAGATGTGGGACCAGTGTGACCCACTGACTATGCAAGGAACAAGTGTCGTCCTTGGCCAGGGGCCGCACCTGCCGCCGCCGGGGGACCAACAGTAGCAAGAGATCTTTCAGCTGGGGAGGCTGAGAGGGTATTGAGACAGGTTGAGCATAACCTTACTGCGCTTACTTGCACAGTCTCGATGGTAGAGATTGAGGACCTGCCATCATCTATGCAGTCTCATATAGTGGGGGCACCACGGACGTGGGTCCGGTTATTTCAGCGCTTAGCCAATGTTGTGGACCAGTATAACAGGGGCCACAGGCCCTGACTTTAGCTTGACATTTTGATTGTGCCATGAGCACTACTTGTATATATTTTTTGAGGGCATAAGCCCTATGACTCGTTATCGGTCCTGTTTTTGAGGTGCTTGCGTCCATCCATGTACTCTGGTTACTTTATGATATTATATATGGTTTTTTGGTCTTTTGTGTCTTATGGATCATGTGTGAAAAAAAGTATTTACATGCTTATGTTAATGTTCTTTCATATGTGTGCAAGATGCCAATCTAAAATTTGATTAGCTAGAGTATCTATAACTTGGTTTAATCTCCTAGGAACATGAAAATATGTAATATAATCAAAGTTTTGTTCTAAGAGACGTACCCTAAGGAATCGTCAGTGTAAAGTTGGATCATGAACCCAGTACACTCTATTTAACTGAGACACAACTAGTTGAGCATCGAGATAGACCCAGAGATGAGAGATACCCAATGACAAAGCGTCACGAAGCAACTCAATAACTGCGCTATACTCGACAACATTATTTGTGGTGTCACCTAAGCATATCCCTCTGGAGGATAATAAATGGCCTTCAGGTGTAAATATTACCCAAGCTGCGGAGGGAAGCCTCCAAGTGTGTCGACTAGCACTGTTTGCATACCCAACAAACACTTCAGAATCACTTGACATCTGCCACAGTGATGAAAGATAGTATCAACAACACATCCATAATACTAAAAGAAACTAAAAAAGTAATAGTACAAAGACTATACATATTTTACAAAAAGTTACCCACAGTGACCCGCCTATGAGTAATACTTCTTGAGGTAGAGCCCATTTCTAGGCTTCACCAAAGCATTCCCTTCAAAATCAACCAGACGATAAGCTCCCTTTTTTAAAACCTCTTTTATGATGAAGGGTTAGAACCACATGGGTTTGAATTTTCCTGCCCCCAGGGGGTCCTTATCTTGGTCGTAGACCAGGACAAGGTCGCCTTCAGAGAAAATCCAAGGACGAACAAACCTATCATACTGACACTTGACCTTATGTTTGTGAGCCTCATTGTCCAAGGCCACATCATGACGCTTCCCATTGAGTTGCTCAAGGTATACTAACCATTCTTCAAGTGGAGAAGTGTTTGACAATAATTGTATTGCCAACTTTAGAGATGGGATCCGACATTCGATGGGCAAGACTGCCACCAACCCATAAACGAGTTGAAAAGGTGAGAATCTAGTTGTAGTCTTAACAGATGTTTGGTAAGCCCATAATGTTAAGTATAACATCAAATGCCAATTTGACTTGGCTGAGTTGATAGTCCACTGTAAAATAGTCTTAAAAATTTTGTTTACAACTTCCACTTGCCCATTTTCTTGGGGGTAGTAAGGTGATGGATGTTCTTCCCCTAACCCAAGATTTGATGTTAACTCAGTCATCATTTGGTTATGAAAGTGACTTCCATGGTCAGTGACAATCTCCCTCAAGAAATTGAACCTTGCTATTATCTGATTGAATAAAAAGAGAGTTGCAGTCTCTCCATCATCTTTAAACGTTGGCATAGCTTCGACCCACTTTGTGAAGCAGTCTACAGCTACGATGATATAGTGATGCCCCCTTGCTAAAGGAGGGTTGCAAGTAGTGTAATAAATCCCCCACTTGGTGAAGGGACCAATGATGATGATAGGAAACATGGGAGCGGGATGTGCCCTCATCTTCCGAGAGAAGATTTGGCACAGATGGCACTTCTTGACCGATTCAATACAATCTTTGATAAGTGTCAACCAGAAGTAGCTTGCTCATAGAATATTTTGGGCTGTTACCAACCCAAACATATGACTACCACAAGCTCTAGTATGGAAATCATTAAGCACAATAACTACTTCCTCATGAGTGAAACATCGGTGTAGGATGCAATCTACACCTCTCCGATACAATGTATCATCGATTATGAGATAATTCTTAGCTTGATGGTGTATGCGTCGATGCTCATCGCGAGAAGCAGTGGTGGGGCACTTCAAAGTCTGAATATAGATAAGTATATCTCCATACCAGGGATCTGAAGATGTGATAAAAAACATATCTCCCTGGATAGGTGATTCTTCAGGCACAACGTCACCTGACTCAACCGGAAGTTCCGAAATAAGTTCTGCGAAGACCAGTGACTTTTTGGACTTTGCTTAAATGAAGTCTAAGTCAAATTCTTGGAGGATGACTATCCATCTACTGATTTTTCTGCCTATTACCCATCATGTCAACATGTACTGGAATGGATTCACGATAGCAATGACGGTGGTCTTGCGAAACAAAAAATAATGATGGAACTGTTGAACAGCATGAACTGCTACCAATGCAAGTTTTTCAATGTGAGAATAATTAAGTTCCAGTCCTACGAGACCTCGAATTAGGTAATAGATCACGTATTCTGTGAACAAGTCATCTTCCTGAACTAAAACCATGCCAATGGTTGACTCTGCTGCAGCCAGATATAATAAGAAATCTTTGTTATAATTCAGTGGTTGGAGTAGAGGGGAAGTTGTGAGGGCATGTTTCAATGCGTCAAAAGAGCGTTGAGCCACATCGTCCCAGTAAAAGGGAACATCTTTCTTCAATAAGCGCATAAATCCCTTGGTGATTTTGGCATAGTTGGTGATGAAGCGTCGTAAAAAGTTCGCCTTGCCTTGTAGACTCTGAAGTTGAAGGATTGTGTGTAGGGGGGGCAACTAAATTATTGCCTCAACCTTGAGAGGATCGACCATGATCCCTATTGTTGACACTATGAAACCTAACAATCGTCTTGACGTTATGTAGAAGCTGCACTTGTTTGGATTCAGGCGAATCTGAAAGTAACGATAACGTTCGAAGATAAGTCGGAGGTGTGTGGGATGATCTGTTCTCTTGTGAGATCGCGATGCTAAATCATCTAGGTAGGCTTTGACTATATGCTTGAGGTCATGAAAAGAAAAAGACATGGCCCATTGAAAGGTGGCTCCAACATTTTTTAGACCAAAAGGCATTTTACGATATGTGAATGTACCCCATGGGCAGATGAATGTCATTTTGTGTTGGTCTTTAGGTTTTATTTGAATTTGATTATATCTTGAAAAACTGTCCATGAAAGAAAAGGCTTCGCAACCCACACATTCATCAATGATCTGGTCAATGAACGGTGTGGGAAAATTATCTTTGGGACATGCCTTGTTCAAATCACGAAAGTTAGTACATACATGAATTGTGCCTTGTTTTTTATTGTCCGGCACGGGGTTTGACACCCATTGGGTCAAATGGATCGGATAAATAAACCTGACTTTTAGCAATTTTTTGAACCTCAACCTTAATGGTTGCTTCTTTCTTAGGATTAACTGGACGAAGCTTCTGCTGAACCGGCTTGGCATCAGGATACGTTGTAATTTCATGTTCAACTATTCTTGGATCGATGCTTGGAATTTCCTCATAAGACCAGGCAAAAACATCATGGAATTCTTTGAAAAGATCTGTGTAGATTTGAATCTCTTCGGGGGAGCAGTCTGCTCCGACGAAGACATTCTCCATGACGCCAGGGTTTTGGGAGATATTGATCGGTAAGGTTTCAACGATAGTTTCCATATTACCCTCAGCATAAACCTCATGTGTAGCTAAGGGATTAATAGGACAAGACCGATCTCCCGTCATGGTCATGGTGAATTCTCCCACCTCAATTCGACTTAACTCTGGGAGGAAGTATGATCTGTGATGGAGATCTTCCCAGGGTTTATCCAGACTAGTCATTGCTTCAATTATTACTTCATCAGAGGGCAAGACTAAGTCCAATGAATCGGTGTGAGCGAGAGAACCCTGAGCCCAAACAGGCTCTAGAAGTGGATCTAACTCTTGTACAGGAGATGGATCAGTGTGGGCTGAACTTTGTTGGACTAAAGAGTACGCTACTTCAGCTGCGGATAAGGGAATGGACATGCCCAGGTGTCTTGTCTCATCCATTATGACCAATGGGGAAGGAAGTGTCCACAGATCATCGAAGTAAGTCATGCGAAATGATGAAACTTGAAAAATCTCAACCTTATGGTGATTGGATATAAACTTGATATCACCTTGAGGGGGTGGGTAATCGAAGGTACCCATCAAATATGGGCACAAACCAACCCCTACATTGACGATAAGTGGTTGAGGATTATCGATCATCAGGACCGTGGATGCCCCCAAAGTAGGGTCAGGTCTAGAGAAGGACAATTGATCGATGGTCACTATCCGGCCTTCGTGTGGAAACAACAAGACCCGAAAAACTGTAGCAACCACCGCTTGCATGGAATAAGTCTAACTCCTTCCTAACAAGAGGTTATAGTCGAGGGGAGCATCAACTACCTCTACTTTGACACACATGGTCTTCCCTCCTAACTGCATGGGGAAAGAACAGATGATACCATGTGGTCAGAACGAATGACCGTCAAAAGCGGTCAGGAGAGTAGGTGACGGAGACAAAACAAGCTGGCCAATGGCTTTCCAACATGCCAACGACATAACGCATGTTGATGCGCCCTCATCAACCACCGTGAGGAAGATATTCCGAGTAAAATTTTTCATGGGATAAGCCACTACTATCTGAAATGCTACGTGGTAAGGTAGACGAGGTTTTAAGCCAGTTGTATCTAGCATGATTATACTCAGATTACAAGTCTCGGTATATCCTAAAGCGGTTAACAAGGCTTTCCTTTGGGAAGGGCAGCTTTGGAGGACCTCCAAAACGGACATCGCACAAGAAGTTTGTGATTAATCTTTCACCACAGAGTAGTTCTGGGCGGCCCTTTTGTTTGGGTTAAGAGAACCTTTTTTGAATGCACCTTTGGGAATGTGTGTCATTGTTTCGCCCAACATCTTCTCAATCTGTAGAGCAAGAGATGGGAGTTCAACTTCTTTACCCTTCTCAGAAGTACTTGGTTTACTATAGTCACACGCTCTAGTTGATATAAAAGCATCACCCCTCACCATATGTACATTCACGGATGCGTGGTTGTTCGCAGGTGGAGAGGGGTCTTGGCTACCCCCTTTCATGCTTGCAGAGGCTTGGGTTAGATTTTGCCCATGTTGAAATGGATTAGTCAAGACAGCGTGATATTACTGCATCACAAACTTTTGGGCCTTTGCAAGTCGAGGACAGAGATGGGTCAGGTGGTCTTCCGTGCACAAGTTGCATGGATACCTCGCCTTTCATTTTTCAGCGTTGTCCCCGCCAGCATTATTGGTAGGTTTTTTATCCCCCTTACCCTTCTTTCATTTTTTTTTCTTTCCTTTAGGCTGCTGGGTGGCCTTTGGGTTAGTCGATTGCACTATGTGTACCTCGGACGTTTTGGTAGGGGGAGCAGTCAAAGTAGTAGTTTGGCTGGCCGCTATGTGCTGTATAGATAACTGCTACAACTGTTTCGTCAATTGCTCAGTGGGCTTTGTTTGTGCTAAACCAACAATACCATCAGCATGTGGTCCAGCTCTCTATCTAGTTTTATCCAGTATTGAGTGTGGCGCATCTGGAAAGATGTTGTATAATAAATCGGTCTGAGAATAGATGAGCTCAAATTGTTGAGCTCTCATGATGGCGTCTTCTTCGGAGAATACTCCTAACATTGCGATGTCTTTGGATAACTGCAGGACCAAAGACTTAAGGAACCACTCAAGAAGGAATGCTGGTGGGACTGGTACCTTGATTAGACTCTTTCAACGTCTCCATTTTTGGATGTGATCAGAGATATGGTCCGCTATCGTCTGTTCGAAATTCGCTAGCAGCTCTGTGCTAGCATCATATCTCACAGGTAACTGGAAATGGTTTAGGAAAGCCATTGCCAACTCACCGAAGGAAGAGTATCTTGAGCGATCGAGCTCAATGTACCATTTTGTGGTACTCCCAATGAGAGTACGTTGAAACAATCACAACTGTACGAAGTCATCTTTTAATGAGTTAGATGAGCACCAAAGATGGAAGGTAGTCACATGATCACCTAGATCTTCGTTAGGCTTGGCTTCTAACTTTGGAATGTCCGAAGGCAACTTCATCAGCATAGGAGGCAAACGTGGATCATGACAAATGGGGTCATTCAACAACCTTGTCAAATATGGCAAGTGCAAAGTCCCCAGGAAAGGTAGTTTGGGTTGTTGGTGATAACCTGGGAAAAAGGGGCCTGGAGTTTGACTAGCACTAGGCCACCAGGATAAGTTTGGCTGCTGGCCTGGATTCTGGTAGAAACCATGGCCTTGGCCAGTGTATGGATTTTGCATATGTGGAGACATTTTCGATTGATTTCCCAAATAGGACATAGATGGTTGGGCATGCATTATATTAGAAGGACTCTAGGAAGGGTTGCCCCATGTCGGTCCCATGGGGATAGGCGTAGTAGTTTGTCCAAGGTTCCATTGATTGTGGAAAGAATTACCCCAGATTAGCATTCCAGACGAGGGAACGAATCCCTGCCTAGAATTCCAAGGCCCTGATGCGGAAGAAGTTCCTGGGTTTGCCCCTGTGCAGGAATAGTACCCTGCATAGGAATAGATTGTACAAAATTGGGATTGCCCCCAGTTGGGAAGGCGGCTGACGAGAAGGCATTGTTACCAAACGTTCCGGCCAAAGAAAACGGTGTCGAACCTACCATCATGTTATGCGAAGGTGGTCCTTGACTCCTCACTCCAAATAAACTATGGTATGTAGGTTGCCCAGCGGACTGCTGATGCGAGCCACCGAGTGAAGGGGACGAAGGAGGGATATGACCTCATCCGTAAGGGAAAGCATTAAAAGGAGCAGGAGTGCCCCCCCTGTGACCCTGTAGAGGAGCACTAGAGCTCCCTACCCCCAGACCTGAAGTCTGTAAAGTGGAGTAGAAAAGTGCAGGACTTGTACCAAAACTAGGTATCCCGTATGAGAATGGAGGGCCCATCGCACTTGGTGTGAAAGGGGTTGTGGTTGCCGCCAAAGACAGTATTGAACCACTATGCGATGTAGAAGCGGTCGAGACCATGGTGGCTCGGACCGATGATGGTGGGTTAGGAGGTGAAAACTCTTCTGTGGTGACAACCGTAGTGGCAATTGAATAATTCCAAGAGGGAGTAACAACATTTGTTTCCATTGTTGTATGTAACACTGTCTGGCACTCATAAAATTGGATTGGTACGATGAAAGGTGCCAAGAAATCAATGGTTGGGGTTTCAACTAGGCCAAGAGTGTGTGCTTCAAGGTCCAAAATGGTTGATTCCTTCGAGTGTTGATCAAGCACAATTGCTTGTAACCCAGTCGCTTGAAAAGACCCTTGTTGGTCTAGCTTTCGCCTCAATGGTGGTGGGGGTGGCTCCAGTGTAACCGACGGTAGGCCAAGAAGCCTTCATGACCGATAGAGCTCGTGATCCTCCACTATGTGGGATGGTCAAAGACACCCCAAGGTAGTCTAAACGTTCAAAAGTAACACACACTAAAAAGTCCCTAGAAGATAAGACAGGCAAACACTAAATTAATTGGAAGAATAGTTACAACAACCAACACTAGAGCAACTTACCGGTGCAAGTGAAACTCGAACATGGAAGCACCCTTTGGGTATACTTTGCAAAGAGTGGCCCAATTTATGTCCTAGGTACCATGTTATACCCCTGAAGTCACCTATGTATGTCCCTAAAAAAGATAGGCAACTAGGTTGCCAGCACGCAAACTGTCACCAGGCGGGTACAGTTGAAAGTCGGGTAGACCACAATGAGCAGGGTATCGAGCCAGAAAAATGTCAAGGGTATCGAAAGCAAGTGGTCCGAAAGAAAACTAAGGACCTCAAATGGATTTGAGACCCATGAAGCCCCGTGGAAAATGCAATCAACGGAATCCCAAAACAAGCCCTCTATATGCGTTCTCCACTACGATTGGTCCAGCTTTGGAGGGGTTATCTCTGCTACCTTTCCTCATGTGACCTTGTTTTTATCCCCTGTATTAGAGTGGGGTCCCATATAACTTTCACGATACTGGACTTAGACACTCCCTAACTCAGACTCCAATGTTTGATTTTAAATGGCCTTGAAGAGTTTCCTCTCCAACCTAATCCAAGGCTCTAATCCTGAACTAGTTGGTTAACCCTACAAACAGAAGAGTTTAGTAAATTTTAGATTTAGCATTAATTCTATGTCTTTGTCTTATGTCAAGGGGTATGAAAGTGAAACTGATGATGTGTAAAAGACGAAAGAAAAAAATGAATAAAAAAGCTGGAAACAAAAACTTTTACTTAATGCAAAATTTCAACAACTTTTCAAAATAAATATTTTTTTTTAACTTTCTAAGATTTTGGACAACAAACTCAAAAGAAATTTCACTTGACTACAAACTACTTATGATCTAAGTAAACTGCAAAAACTTATGAAATAAATGACTTTTCCCTGGCTAATAATGCAAAAACACACTCTTCAACCAAACAAGAAAATGAAAGAGATTTTTTATTATTATTATTTAAATGCTAATAAAGTAGAAAGGAAAAATACCAACAAGTAAAAACCAAGAAAAAACAATTCTAGCCTAATCACAGATCCCAAATAATCACTTCAACAAATCACACACTAGAAACTTTAAAAAATGACTCTCACACTTGTCTAAAAACCCTAAATTTTGTTTTTTTTATGACAACTTTTAAATGAGAAAAAGCAAGCTAAGGGTAAGATTAATCCTAAGATACTAACTACTAAGATAGAGATTTAAACACTTGAGAGGTATAATTCTCATTAAGGGAAAGGATGACAACCTTACCCTTAACAAAAATTATCCTGTACAAGCATGTGACTGTTTATCCAATAGCAAGCGTGTGAACGTGAGCTGTATAGAGACAGAGGGTGTGTACACGCGGGCTGACCTTGTACAGGCCACATGTATCTCTAAACTTTGAGAAAAAATAACAACAGACAACCCAGACTAGGACGAGACCACTAATATTGATAACCAGGATCTCCTGAAGGCTTGGACACTCTTTTTAACAGAAAAAACAAACAATGTAAGGAAAAATTTTGTAAAACAAACCAATCTAAGACAAGACTGCAAACAACCCAGACTTGAAAAGAATACCAGAAAACCCCTGAGAATGTCTAATTCTGACATTGAAGAGGATGACTGCCTCAAAAATTCTCTGGACTCTACACGCTACTGCTACTTCCTCAGCTAGCGTTCGCACGTGGGCTGTAAGAGAGTAAGGTGCGGGTACACGCATGTAGACCTTATGCAGGCTACATGTACCTTTGTGGGTCTCGACAAACATAGTGAAGAAAATAATAGAGAAAGATGGTATGGTAAACTAGACTCTTTGCTAGCTTAGACCTTACAGAAACTAAAAAAAAAACAGGCAAGAAAAACCAGTCTTTTAAACTACCCAAAAACACATAAAATTCCTAAGAACCCTAGAGATCTCCCCAGTATGGTTGCCAAATATGTTGTGAGGAAAATCTCCTTACGTACTAGAAAATAGGGTTATGTTTTGCATGCAGATATGACCAAGAAAAAATCTGCTTTCTACCTTTGTCCCCAGACTTAAATCCCATTTCCTTTTAGCAAAAACATGGCTAGATCAACCTACCTTGTTCTAGGCATTCGATGTCAATCCCTTGTCGTGCTTGATTACTTGTCCGCGGTTCTCTTTCCAAAGATGACCTGCATACAAGAAAAACAACAACTACACATATATCCTACCTATAGACTAACGGGTTAGAGATTCAAATATGCACTTAACAAACTATGAATAACTCATGAATTGGGACGGGAAAAGAATTTCCTTTATTACTTTGAATGAGTCAACTTACAAAAAGTCAAGACCGACCACCGCTCCACGAACCTGATCCTGGGATCCTCTTCAACTGTCCTCCAACTTCTTTTCTTAGTATCTCTTCTGGCACAAGGATGGCTAAAGGGTTGGGACAATGGGAATATGCAAATGGGCAGAGTTTCTTTTCTATATTTTTCCTTCCTCCAAATGGGACCCCTAGCACTTCTTTTATAGGCTAGAAGAAGCTAGGTATTTGGACGAACCCTCGACCATGCATGGCCAAGATTTTCAGTTAACTCACCCAGAGTTGTGTGTTCCATCGACAACTTTCCTTTTTTCGTGCTTTTGTCGACCCACGCAGGTTGTTATAGGTCAGCTAGCGTGTACACGCATGCAGTAATAGAGTAGGGCACATGGGCCCTTATAAAAGAGGTTTTTTAAAGAGTTGTTCAGCAATTATTTAGCAAAGAAGGGATCTGAGATGGCCTAATGCCAGGTAAGCATGTATGGTTCAATTTAGGGTTATAACAACAAGCCCTAACATGAGAAAGAAAAGTTTTAAACTTACAAAAGTAGTCATGTAGGTTCTCAAAATCTCTTGGATTCAATGCATGCAGACCATTCTCCAGATGATGACCTCTTAGATTGTCTTACTTTCCTAGAAAATCCTTCATCTTTGTCCAAACATCGTTAGGAGTCTTGCAAGTATCAACATGGAAAAGGATATCCAGAGAGATGCTAAAGAACAAAATCCCATAGGCTTCATCCATTCAATTGAAGTATTTTTATTTCCCTATGGCTGAAGTAATATCAACCTTAGTTTCCATGGTGACCCTATACAAACCCTTTATGTGAAGTAGAAGATCTATCTTGAGATTCCACTTAAAGTAGTTGAAGGGTTTCAAGACCACTGAAGAAGATGGTTGATCCATGATTCTTTGTGGGATTTCCAATCTGATCTATAAAATTGCAATAAAATTGAATACTCCCTCACAATAATGGATCTAATAACATGTAGTATTAAACCATAATCCAAGACCTAATTGTAAGAAGGAAATACTACACTAGCTAATTGCAAAAGAGAGAGAGAGGAGAGAGAAAAATAGAATCAATATTCACACTGTTGGCCCTTGACCAAGTTTTGAAGGATACTTGGTCATATTTGACCATTTTGGGACTGCGACGGCTTTCCAAAGATGGAGTGTAGTGCAAAGCAAGAAAGACCTATTTTTGGGTACTTTTTAGGGTTTTGGGTTGATGTAAATGGAAAGGGATGTCGGCCCATGGGTTTACCCACGTTTAGGCCCATTTTGTAATCTATAAATAGATACTTAGGCAATGTAAGTAGGGGGGACAACTTAGTGCAAATGTATAGCTAAAGGATTAGTTCTAGTAGCTAGACCTGTGTGGTCGGATGTGTATCGCAAGTGCTATGTGCATGATTGTAAGGAAATCAGAATGCTAAGTGCAAGTTGTTGTGGTTTTGTGCTGAGAGGAAGGAAGAAGGATCTAGCGAGATGCGCAGATCTTTTGTCCTGTGCGAAGTAAGGGTCATTGAAGCTCTGTGTTGTAACTGCTTGACTGAGATAATATAAAGAAGAATACTTTGTGGACGTAGCCCCAAGGTGGGAGTGAACCACGGTAACTCTGTGTAATGTGCTCTGTGCTTTGACCTAAGTGTTGTTTCCTTTTGGCTAAGTGCTTGTTGCGATTAAGTAGATCTACTTATGCTCTGTGCTTATGATAAAATAATGAATGTTAGATATGATATATACGATGTTTAATGCTTGATCTGTTGAATCTAATATATGTTTGTGGCCAAGTATTGAATCATATTTAGTCCATGTATTCACTGCAATGTTATATGCTATCTGCAAAGTACCATAAGGGTTAAATATAGATGAATGATCTATGCTAAGTGCCTTGTAATAGATATAATCATAGATCGGTGTCCTAGCTAAGGTTTCAAACACTTGAGTCCTGAAACCACCCCTGCCTCTACCTTAGGTGAGACTTCATCTGCTTCGCAGGTGTTGCCGAAAGGGATGATAGTTAGGGTTTTGTTGGTGTGATCTTAAGCATTGAACCTTGGGTCTACTCCTGTGCCAACAAATGGTTCCATTGCTGGGCCCTGAAACTGTGATTGTTGGGAACTGAGGAAAAAGAAACGTTGTGCAAAAGAAAGCTCTATGCGTATATCTGTTTCCTTAGTGCACAACTTTTTACTCGACCTGTGCATCTTTGTACCAGGAATAAGGTCAGATCTGAAGAAAGGAAGATCAAATCTGAATGCTCTGTGCTCTAAGAAAAGTAAAAGTGGAAATTTCTGAAAGAAAGAAGTCAGATCTGCAGAAGAGAGGTAAGATCTGTAAGCATTGTTCTCTAACAAAGGTAAGAATAGTCAAAAGTTCTAAGATCTGGAAGCTTTGTGCTCTGTAGATAAGTGAAATTTTTTGTTTCTAGAACATGGATCTAGGTATGTTTTATAGATTATGTCCAAGCTTAAAAAATAGGGCATTAATAGATGAAAGAAATTTTGATATGAATAGATATGATAAGTATAACGATAGATATGTTATACCTATGCATAGAAAGAATGTCTGGACTAACAAGTGGATGTAGGATCCTAGAAAGAAATTTTTGCAGGCCAGCCATTATGATCCTAGCGCGCAGTACAAGAAGAGTTGGGGATCATTGAAGAGAAAGAGAGGATTAACTCTTTGTTACAGTTGCAGAAGACTAGGCCATCTTGCTAAGGAATGCCCTGGGAGAAACCCTAGTTGCCTATGTTGTAAAGCTATGGACCATGAAGTATTGGATTTCCCTAGAATGATTGCTAGACTTCAAAATTGAATATGGAACAAGCAAACTCTGAAGGAGATCAAGAGACTAAAATTATGGAAGAACCCCAAAAAGAATTAGAGATCATGTTACTGAAAATAAAAGAAACCCTAGATGATCATAAGGATGTCAGTTTGTTAGAAATCTTTGAAGAACAGGAGAAAATCAAAGTAAGAATAGGAGACTTCGACATTGACTTTGAACTGGATGAGGGAACAACGATGAATATTATGATGGAAATAACTTGGGAAACACTAGGAAGGCTTGATCTGGTTCCTTCACTAGGAAATATCAGATTATTTAAAGGAAAAATGGTAACCCTATGTGGAAGAATTACCTAGATAGCTATGAATACCCATGGAACTTCGACAGAGGAAGAGATCAAAGTCATTAGATTTATTGAGGACCATTCCCCATTTCCATCTTTGCTAGGAAAGATCTGGATTGAAAAAGACCAGATCTGGAGGAAAGAAGAAAAGGAAGCCCTAGAACAGAAGAAGCAAGAACTCATGGAATTTATGACTAGAAGGATTGCCTACTTGATGGAGGAACAAGAGAACAGCTCTTTGTTGTTAAACACTAGGAACCTGGATGTTGAAGCTATAAGAGCGTTAGAGGAACCTTAGAAGACCAAAATATCTAAGCCATATGATGAAGGAGTATCACCCTTGGATCCGAGGAAAGATTCTAAGCAACTCGAAGTGACTATGTCAAGATAAGATAAGATTCAGAATGGAAAGAGGGTGACCAAGACTAAGCTCACTGGGAAAAAGGCTAGAAAGCTAAGTAAGAAGAGGGCCAAAATCTGAAAGCTACATATGACTCTAGAAGGAACCCCGCAGAAGGAAACATCACAAGAATTGAGCTTCACCGAGATATCAGAACAGCGACATCTGGCACTTTTCCATGGCGCAGTAATATAGTTGTTGGACCAATATACCCATTCGACTTCTGCCTCGAATGGGTCAAAAATAAATTATGGGTTCCCACTAGACCATTGAACAACACCAGAATGGATAGAATATAGTTAATGTAGGCCCCATATCCATTGGAAGTAGACCATTGCTAAGTTTCCCTACTTAGTCCATCGCGCCACGCATCGTACATACTTTTGCTAAGTGATATTTTGAGCTTGAACCTTGAGATTACTTCACCCTATGATCATTTCCTTGTTTCCTTACTGTTCATCATAATCTTAGACGTCATTTTCACACTTGAGCTAGTGGACCCAAGCTTGTATGTCGAACGAGCTCGGTGCTGTTGAGAAAGTAGTTGAAGAAGTTTTGACTGACCTAATGGATGAGAGAGTCATGTCAGAGAGAGGGATGTCTACAGGTGTGAAAGCATCATCGTCAGGAGGAGTCCAAGCTTCTCCTTCCACTGCTCATGGCGTGGGACCTTCCAAAACCACGACCAAGACAAGAACAAAGCACAGAGATGATATTGCAAATGCCAAGCTGATCCCGTGCATTTTTCTGGTTTACATCCCACCTTTGAGTGGCAAGATTAACCGTGACAGTGTACCCAGAGACTTTGAGTACAACTTGATCAACTGGATCCAACTCTGATCAATTGTATCACAGGACTTAGCATGCAAGGCCCTGACCCACAAGACTTTTACCCAGGAAAGACCTTCGATTGAGCACTAGCACAACGGATAAAGGAAACTTATGGCGATGTAGAGAAGGACACGCGAAGCTACAAGGTAGCCTCCATCCAGATCGATGCAGTGCGCCTTGCATGTCATTTGATCACGGGAAAATTATTTCATAAGAACATACCAACACAGGTGACTGGCTTCATAGTTGACCTCACAGGGAAGTGTGCTGAGGGACTACAGATGAATTGGGCATAGTATCGCATCAACTAGTTAGAGATGGATTGCAGAGGAACGCAATACCAAGGGTATGAGTTCCACTTGAGTTGGCTACTCATACTCATAGCTTTCATCACTTGGGAGCTACCAGAGGGAGCCACTTTCTCGGAAATCAAACCTTTCGAACCACTAGCTATGAAGTTATGTATGCTTTGGTACTCCAATGACATGAACAAGCGGTGGCAGTCTAATGCTATCTTCCACACCTACTTCAACCAACTAAAAACTGCAATTCAGTCTACATCGCGAATCACCCCGAACGCACTCCATAGGTTTAGACCTTTGATGAAGTTTAGTGCGGATCGCCACTTCATCTATATTATAGCACGTGGTGATGGACATAAACAATAGCTCCAATCCTACTACAAGCTGACAAAGGATGACTTGGAGGAGATCACCAACGAATGGTCAGCAGACCTACTTGTTGCAGCAGACCCCAAAGATATGTCCGACGAGGAAAGCCCTAAATCTATGCCGGATACACCTGGGCTAAGCAGGATTAAGAAGGATGACGAAGTTGAAGATATCCCTAGCACATCCGTGAAGACTGCTTCGATCTCACCTATGTAGGGAGGTGATGGTGACGAGCTAGGTGGTACAGAAGTGGAGAAAAACAGAGGTGAAGTGACTCCACCAAGAGAGGAGGAGGATCCCTCCATCAAAAGAAAGATGACACCACCAAAACCCTCCTCCTAAAATAAATATAAGGCTACCCAGACCATGCTTAAAACTACCCTTACCCTGGATGACTTTGACTTCTTAATTTCCGCGCTGAACAACGTTTCACTCGAGCTTGCAGAAAAGCCATAAGCAAAGAAGGAGGAGCTCTTCAACCGAATCAATGGCAAACTCAAACAAGTGCAGTAGGCACTCCAGTCAAACCAAGTAGTGTCTACAACACCCGTGGTAAGAAAAACATCAGGAACAGGTGATGATCCCACACAGTTACACTAGATCACTGATCAAGTCAAAGCTCGCCTTCAACGAGCTCAAGAAGACACAATGCAAGCCACCCAGGCTTTGATGCAAGCATAGACAACACTTTTAGAACAACAGAAGGAGGCAGAATGGTAAAATATTTCCCTAAAATCAAAGTGGGATGAGGAAAAGGCACAATTGCTAGTAGAGAAACTTGAAGTCAAGGAAAAGATTCACAAAGCACTGTACTCTATGACAGTCATAGAGGTGAAGATGGAAGACCATCTTCCACAGTAGGTGACCCAACTGGAAGAAGTAATCCAGCAACTCCAACAACACATCACAGATCTGGAGCTCCGCATCATGCCCGAGACCCCTCAGGAAATTAGAGATCTAAGAGAGGACAATGTTCAAAGCACAGTTAGTCGGTTAAAACCCTTTGCCTTGGAATGCAAGCAATTGAGTGCTAGAAGTGCCCAGACTTATGAAACCCTCGCAGAGACTCCAAAATTGCAGACATTGGAGGCACAACTCCAAGAAGCCAAGAAACATGCAGACACTCTACAAGTGCAGATAAAGACTTTGACCCCGGTTGAAAGAATGAAGAGGTTTCTAGAACAATTCACAGCCTAGCAACAGGTACATGCACTGCAAAGTAAAGTGATGGAAGTATCCCAACGACTTTAGTCGATCCAAGAAAAGGCATGCCAACTGTTCGTTGAACTTGAAAACCAGGAAGCTGAAATCGAATAGGTTGTCATCACTACATAACAGCGCCTGGAAGGACTGCTCAATGACACAGTGATCCAAGAACTTATTGAGCAAGAGCTTGTCGCACTGCAACAGGTCGAAGCAGCTCGAGCCAAGCTCTAGGCATTCAAGGTGGAATTGAATAGACCCAAGTGACTTGGGACGAGTCACAGGTGAGTTTTGGGGGTCTGTTGGCCCTTGACCAAGTTTTGAAGGATACTTGGTCATATTTGACCATTTTGGCACTGCGACAACTTGCCAAATACGGAGCGCAACGCAAAGCAAGCAAGACCTATTTTTGGGTACCTTTTAGGGTTTTTGGGTTGATGTAAAGAGAAAGGGATGTCAACCCATGGGTTTACCCACATTTAGGCCCATTTTGTAATCTATAAATAGATACTTAGGCAATGTAAGTAGGGGGGACAACTTAGTGCAAATGTATAGCTAAAGGCTTAGTGCTAGTAGCTTGACCTATGTGGTCAGATGTGTATCACAAGTTCTCTGTGCATGATTGTAAGGAGATCGGAATGCTAAGTGCAAGTTGTTGTGGTTTTATGTTGAGCGTAAGGAACAAAGATCTAGCGAGATGCATAGATCTTTTGTCTTGTGCGAAGTAAGGGTCATTGAAGCTCTGTGCTGTAACTGCTTGACCGAGATAATATAAATAAGAAGACTTTGTGGATGTAGCCTCAGGGTGGGGGTGAACCATGGTAACTCTGTGTAATGTTCTTTGTGCTTTGACCTAAGAGTTGTTTCCTTTTGGCTAAGTTCTTGCTGCGATTAAGTAGATCTAGTTATGCTCTGTGCTTATGATAAAAAAATGAATGTTAGATCTAGTATATGAGATGTTTAGTGCTTGATATGTTTAATCTAATCTATATTTAGTCCAAGTATTCATTGTGATGTTCTGTGCTATCTACAAAGTACCATAAGGGTTAAATATAGATGAATGATCTATGCTAAGTGCCTTGTAATAGATATAATCACAGATCGGTGTCCCAGCTAAGGTTTCAGACACTTGAGTCCTGAAACCACCCCTGCCTCTACCTCGGGTGAGATTTCATCTTCTTTGTAGGTGTTGCTGAAAGGGCCAATAGTTAGGGTTTTGTTGGTGCGCTCTTGAGCGATGAACCCCGGGTCTCCCCCTGTGCCAACAAACACATAAGAGACTAAGAAACCAACTTGAATCACCATGTATTAATCCTTTAGAATGATTACAATAAACAATACTCTCCACAAGAGGAGTAATGTGCACTAGGTTGGGGTTTCCATGTGCATGCTCAAGTATAAAAGTAGCCACTCCTACTAACAACAATTAACCAAGGTCAAAAGATGCTAAAAATAAGAAAATGTCAAATATGGGGTGTGAACTCAAGTGAGAACTCTACATGAATTCATCATGAATTCCAAAATAGAAAAACTCTCCTATAGTTAGACTAGAGTCCAAAAATGGAACTAATGTCCTAATTGAGTGAGAATTTCCTAAATATGGAAATTCACTAAATAAGTGAAATGAGTTAACACCAAGTGTGAGAAGGGTAATGTGCACTTCCTTAGGAGGTAATTAATAGCTATAACAAGTGCAAGTTATTTTCCATGTCAGTTGGCTAATCACGGTCTAGTCGCTGCCAAGTGGCTACTGCATGGAAGACCTGCTAAACATAGAAAATACCAAAAATAAACTGTTAGGGTTTTGGTCACCTGCTAAAAATAGAAAATTCTAAAAATAGACAAGATAAAGAATAGTTAGGCTAAGTAAGGTAGTCAAGATAGGTATGGTAGTCAGTCTAGGCTTAGGTAGGGCTATAAATAGCAATCCTCCTAAGAAAGTGGAAAAACTAAAAAATGAGTATGTCATTGAGTATGTAGTTGAGAATTTACCCCAACATATCTTGACTTTCATTGATGATCTCTCTCATTTTTCTTGGGTTTATTTTATGAAGAATAAGAATCTTGTATTTGAAAATTTCAAAACATTTAAATCCTTCGTTGAAAATAAATGTGGCCGACCGATCAAGTTCCCGAGATTAGAAAATGGTCATTAGTATGTCAATCAATATTTTGAAGAATACATGGTTCAATTTGGTATTAAATGACAATGGTTAGTTCCTCATACACCTTAACATAATGGCATTGCAGAACACAATAATTGGATGTTATTCGAAATGGATAGAATTCTTTTGTAGGACAAATATTTTCCTCCTTGCTTCTAGGCTGAAGATGTATATTGTGCAAACTATATGCTCAATTGCATCTCAACTCGATTTGTTCCTTCGGCGATTCCAATCAAATGATGGTGTGTAAAGAATCCCTCAGTTGGACACCTCCATGTGTTTGGATGTGCTTCCTATGATCATATTTATGATAATTGTATAAAGAAGTTGGATGCAAAGAGTCATGATTTCATCTTGATGGGATACTCAGAAGAGTCTAAGGATTATTGACTATTTGATCTTGTCAAATGTAATGTAGAGTTTGATGAGAAGTATTTTGGCATCAAGTTGTCCAAGTTGATTAGTCCATCGATATCTATTTTAATTGACCCACCATATATTTATACTCAAACTACTTCGAATTCTAATCGACCTTTTGCAGTGAAAAAAAATACATCCCTTTCTTGTCTACCCTGATGGGCTACCAAGAAAATTGAAGATGTTGGAGCTGATGTTGGTGATATCTCTTCATGACACCAAAATTGAAGTCAAAAGCAACAGTTCAATGTTGCATTGATGAATTGTGCACTTGAAAATTTTGACCATGTTACCTACTCAGATGCTCAAGTTCAACTTGAACGGGAGCAAGCTATGTAGATAGAACCAAATTCTTTGTCGAAGAATCACACTTGGGAATTAGTTCTCTGACCACAAGGAAAGAACATTGTGAATTTTCAATGGGTCTATAGGACCAAATTTACCTCTAATGGTGTTTTTGAGAATCATTCAGATCGTTTGATTGCAAAGGGATTTTCTCAACAAGGCATCGACTACACTGAGACCTTTTTCCCTATTCCAAACATGAAATATGTTTGAATGATTCTATAACATCCCCACTATAATCCACAATTTAATTTATGATTAATATAGATATAATGTGTGGCTATGAACAAAGAGATGTAATATGTGAATTGTATTTCTATATTTTAATAATAAAATATGATTCCAATTGCTAAGGGGACACGAAAAAAAATAGGGTTGAATTAATCCATAAGAGAGGGGAGATTCTAAGAGAATGGCCAAGAGGGGGTCCAAGGGGGAATTACCCATGCATACTAATTCAACCCTTTTTTCCTAAAAATTCTATTGGTATATAAACCTTCTAATTTCTAAAAACTAGGGAGTTCTATGGAATATCATATGTTTAAATAAATCCATAGTCCAATCAAAGTATCAATCAGACATGTGGCTTTTAGCTCCATCCAAACGTAATGCATTCTATTTGGGGTGAGTGTTCGCAAAGAGAATAATTGAATAAATGTAAGAGGGTGGGTGTGAGTAGTCACATCCCATAGTTATTGGGAACATGGGGGTTGAGTACAATCATCTTGGGGAAGTGTGTGAGTCAAGAAAGAAAAATCAAATAGAGGAAAATATGTATGGGTGGAGGCGATAATTTTTCATTATTGATTTTTTGTGCATGAGGAGAAAGTAGAGAGAAAGAAAGAAAGGTTCCATTTGGTGCATCCATGGAGAGATAATTATAGAGCATGATGGAGCATATCTGGAGCATTCTGGAGCTAAATATTGAAGAGGCAATTTGTCAGGCCTAAAGAGTGAACTCCTGTGTGAGTTGCACTGTAAAAATAGGTGCTTTTGTTGTTTGTTGGTAGTTTTTCCTATCAGTGAGTTCCCTTGAGTTCCCAGCAGAGATATTCCTAGTTACTTATGCCAGCGAGACCCTGATAAATGACTGGGATGCCCATGGGATTGAGATTACTGAAGGGGTACATTCCTTGGCTTGGGTAGGTCAAGAACAAAAGAGTTGGTGGAAAATTAGGATAGTTGTAGGAGATTTCCCATAGGTTGTGAGTTCATGAGTTGTGAGTGGACACTGAGAGACCACCCTCTTTTTTGGATTACTAGCCTTAGCTAGGGGGTGACTTGTTGTTGACATTTGGAACAAAAATTCCATGGTTGGGTGGGACGTCCATCCCAAGTAGTTGGTTGCACATCTGTTTATAAAAGAGAAGTGTTTTATCTTGTTGATGTATTATTTTTCTAAGTTAAATTGGTGTGCATGAACTTTGTTTGTTTGGAAATGATTTATATGATCATGTGTTGAATTATTAAGCTACATTCATGTCTATTTTAGTATTTTACATATGCATTTAATTAATGGTAATAGACAATATCTAAATCTGGTTGTGTTGGTAGCTGATAAGCTACAGGGAATTACTTAGTTAGAAATTGTTTTAGTTTTTATGAGTTTTCTACACCGTAATGTTCCTCGGTGGGGTTGGGGGACATCACATTATGATATTGGAGCATTTGGTTCAAACATTAGGTTTGTATGGGCCAAGACAATTTTGAATTGGGAAAATTCATTGTTGCACATTTTACTGTGACAGATTTGGCAAAAACCAAAGAAAAACCAAAGAAAAATCCCCAAATTCGTGAGTAAAATTTGAGTTTGAGTGACTCAGAATTGTTTAAGAAATTTAATAAAGTAAATACGCAAGTTGCATAGAGGAATTCGACTTGGAAAGGTAAAAATTTACATTTTAATGGTCTTCTATAGTGCTAGGAAGAAGTTTAGGAATCAACGTCCAAGATTGTGTTTGATCTTGAGATCGACGGTCGAGATTCACTTTAATAAATTTAAAAATTCATAATTTTTTGGTCATTTTGAAAGGTTGAGTAGATCAATGACTAGGATTTAATTTCATTGGTTGTCAAGTGGAGAAGAACAATTTTCTATATCCATTTTGGCAATTGGGAGGTTAGAGAATAATCGACGACCAAGATCATCTCGAGTGAGAGGTCGATGACCCAGATTCACCTGATTTTCAAAATTTTATAAGTGTTGGAGATCACCAAGAGAAACAACCAACGGCCAATGTTTGGGTCAACCAAAGTGGCAAAGAGATCATTTGGACAAAATAAATCATCTATGGTCAGGGGTCAACCGGATTCATCGAACTGTTTTTATTTTCTAAGAGAAATTGTCGATGGTCAGATGATCGGGTGTCAGCTAAAATCAATAAAGTGTTTTTTAATGTACAAGAGAAATCGTTGATGGTTGATGGGCCAATGGTTGAGTGTTGATAGAATTCAACAAGGTGTTCGGGTCATTCAAGAGAATATGTTGAAGGTCAATGGAGAAAAGAGGGTGATGTTGTTTCATGTCACATCAACATCCATGTGGCATGCCACATCAACCAAGTTAGCATATCAAGATGACAATTCATGCCATGTCAACAATTACCAGATCATCCTAGAAGTGGCCAATGGTCGATAATTGGGTCGATCGAACTAGAGAAGTGTTTTTTCAATCAATGAGGATGATTGACGACCGATGGGACGATGGTCGGGCATTATCCAAATTAATAAGGAGTTCCATTCTCAAATGGAAATCACCAACTATCGATGATCGATGGTTATATCAACCGATTTAGCATTGTGTGTGAAGCAGTTGTCAAGGAAATGGGTCAATGGTCGATGGTTGGGTCGGCAGGTTGGGAAAGGTGTTGTGTGCACCAAAGGAGAACATTGGTCATCGATGGCCAATAGAGCTAGATCAAAGAATCATATTTCACCCAGATTTGAGATTAGTGATTGAGATTTAAAGGTTGTTATAACAATAAAACAATCAAGTTTATGTGAAATTTTGTGGTTTTTTAAGGTCATTAATATGTGGGGTGATTTTGAGGCCCTAAACGATGTTTTTAGCCAATCAAAACCCCCAAAAATAGAGTGTACCAAGGTACTCTCTTTCTTTAAATCTCAAATAAAAGAGATAGAGGAGATATTTATAATGAGATGAAATGTTCCCAAAACAAATCTCGTATGAAAAAGTTACAACCAAAATAGTAAGGGTAAAAATATCACAACCGGATTTCTTCCATAGGTCATAACTCCTTCCTTAAAAGTTTGTTTGAGGCACAGGAGTGTTGGCATGTTTTACAGGAAGCGTGTGCTTATCATTGATGACAAGAATGACAATGAACCAAACCTCAAGAGTGCAAAAGATGAGAAAGATCAGAAGAGATAGCGGTCTAGAAGTGAAGACGAGGTCCAAGAGACGGACTCGCAGGAGGAGCAAAATTCGAGATACGTGAACACTTAAAAAAAATTCTAAGTCAGAGAGATCAGAAGCTCAGGAGGAAGAGAGATAGTGGTCATTGGATCACTGATCTAGAGGACCAACAACCATCAGATTGAATTAATGGATGGACAGGATAAGAAAGGGTTGAGATCTGAGATCTCGATCGCCCGAATTTTTGTCAGCCATTAGATCGAAATAAATGGGAGGATAGGATAATAAAAGATGGAGATTCATTGGATTTAATCCAAGGCAAAGTTTCATCACAGATAGATTGAGCCATTGATATAATATCTTGATCAATGAATGACATGCATTTCGGGTCTAAAAATGTGAGGAGGTTACGCTCCAGAGAAATCACTTTGAGAGTTTCAGTTTTAGATTTGAAATACCCAAAGCCCAGAGAATAGGAGAGCAGAAATAAATTCTCGACCATCAAATCATCCAAAGAAGATTGCAACCGTCAGATCATCCAAAGAAGATCTCAAGCGTCAAATCATCTGAAGTGGATCTGGGCCATCTGATCCAAATTATCAGTTTGAGATTTGAAATCCCCGAAGTTTGAAGAGCTGGAGAGGTGAAATAAATCCTCAACCATCAGATCATTCGAAGTAAATTTCAGTCATCAGATCATTATAAAGTGGAAGGACAGAATAAGTTAGAATAAGGGCGCACTAATATCAATGGTTGATAATTGGGATCTCATATCTACAGTCGATAGGGCATATCGAACCCCCAAACCTTTCTATCTTTAACTTGGGGGGGGGTTCGAGTTGGTGCTATTTTCCATGTGGGACCCTCATACATGTCACCTTCCTATTAACATGGACCCCCCTTGCTCATTACCACTTACCACCTACTCCGAGTAAACCACCAAACCACTCATACATACCACCTCCGTGCTCTGACATCACACTCCACTACTCTACCTACACATCTCACCCACGTCAGCAGACTACCTTAGCAAGGACACGTGGAAGACCACGTCAGCAAGGACACGAGTCATCCATTTTGAAAGATCACTTTGGGTGTATTCTCAATCATTGAACATAGTATAGTGGAAGGATAGTGTAAGTTCGAAAAGTTGAAATCCTAAAGTTCCGAAGGGAGAAGTTCCAACAATCGTCCATATCAATGTTTGATTAAGTCCTAGCTGTCAGATTGAACAATGAAAGGATGAGTGTAAGGATCAAATCTGACCATTGATTTTTTTCCATGAAATAAACCATTGATCGAGAAAGGGACTGCATAACTGTTGACCTGGTTGAAAGATCAAACTCCTGAAGCGAACAAGGAACATTGATCCGAGAGGGACACGTGTCAATGGTTTGTCAACTCTAGAAGTTTTGTGTATGGGAAAAGCGAGGTATGAGATTTGAAACTCCCGGAGCCTGAATCACGAAGTAAATCTTAGTCGTTGATTTAGGAAAGGTAGATATGATCCGCAGAATTGAGTGGATAGATATGAACCATCAGTTCAGGAGTACTGTCAAGATCGTGATATTAACGGTCTCGTCGCATTGTGGGGCCAGAACATGATCGTGTCTTAATTTTATGTGGCCACACCTACAATTGCATCATCACATGATAGAATCACCCATGGTCACATCAGTGAAAGATAGGGGAACGAGCTAATGCTGCCAAGCTCCACCTCAGAGTATAATCCAAAGACGTTGATCAAACCAAATCTGATTAAAGGGTTGTTGTTTCATCTCATGATTTCTTGATCAGTTACGATTCAATTACACTAACTGAATCATTGTTCTTGAGTGGCTAAATCATTTCTCCTGAGCGTTGGAATCATGGCTCTTGAGAATTTTGAGATTCCCAACATTGAGCATTGGAGATGTAGAGTGTAACGGATGATGAGAGAATGAATAAAATAAATATGCTGAGACAGAGGAAGGCTGTTGTTTCTCAGTAAAACAAGTTGAACTGTATGTAATCAAGTAGAGATCATGAACAAAGTGTGAGAGATGAAGAGATGAAGAACACAAGTTGGACAGAGAAGAAATGGTGAAAACAACAGACTGTAAGAGAACCTAAGAGAATGACAAAAACAAAGGAAGAGCAGATGGAAAGAAACAATAAGTGGAGTCGAGCATGAACAGACAGAACTAGACTAGAATTGGAGAACAAAGAAGAACTGGTAAACGTTGAAATGTCTGTATTATTGTAAAGTATTATTCAAGCAAAGTTTTAGAAAACACGGTGGTAGGGTGGTGTTAGGGAGGAATGTTGTCCTCAGAGTTTCAAGTGCATGCTTGAACACAGGGAGTTGTAGCTTCCATCTAGTTACAGCCATAAAACCTAGGGTGGTAGGGTGGTGCAAGGGAGAACCATTGTTCTCTGTTATACAGGTTGGTGCCTTTGTGACTGCAAGTTGGTGCTTCCATCCAGTTGGTGCTAGAATACTCAGGGAGTTGGTGCTTCCTTCTAGTGGGTGTTAGAGAAACTAGAGATTTGGTGCTCTCAGCAAGTTGCAACTTGCTAAAGAAAAGGTTGTAGCCTCATTTTGAGTTGGTTCTCAAAGAAAGATGATGTACAGAAATTAAAAGACTGCCTGTCATTCCAAGAAGAAGAGGTTTTCTCCCTTTATGAGTTTCCTCATGAATATATGTCTTTGTGTATATCATGTTTGTGATTTATGTTTATTATTTCTATTGTTCATGACTTGCATAATCTTGATGATCACTTGAAGAAGGTTAATAACATTTTAATAGGCATAAAATTGTTTAATCACAGTAACAACTGATTCACCCCCCCTCTCAGTTGTCTTTGTATTTCCAACAATTGGTATCAGAGTGGGTTATTTTTATTTAAAGGTAGATCAGTAAGCTTAAACATGACAAGTCACGAAGGAACTTAAACCAATAAGGCCCCCCTGTTCAATGGAACAAACTTTTCCTTATGGAAAGTTAGGATCAGAACCTACATAATGGCTTTAGGTGAAGATGTGTGGGATGTGGTAGAGATTGGTTATGTAAAGCCAGTTTTACTAGCTAATAAGGATGACAAGCTAGAATTCATCTTCAACACTAAGGCTATGAATGCTATTCTTAGTGGGCTTGTAGAAGAAGAATTTGTAAAATTTATGCACTTAGAATCTTCCAAAGAAATGTGGGACAAACTTATTAGCATTTATGAAGGTAATGAGAAGGTAAAGGATGCCAACCTTAAAACCTACATATTACAGTTTGAACAACTAAAAATGAATGAGGATGAAACAATTAATATTTTTTTCTTAAGAGTTGAGGAGCTTGTGAATTCCATGAAGGGTCTTGGTGAGAAGATTGAAGATGTTTTTTTAGTTCAAAAGATTTTAAGATCTCTACCAAATAGATTTAATCCAAAAGTTTCTGCAATAGAATAACTGACTGATCTTAAGACTTTGTCTATTGATCAACTTCTAGGAACTATAATTGCTTATGAAATGAGGATTAGTAAGGATAAACCCACCTCTAGAAAAGCATCATTTAAAGTAGATAAGAATGAGGATTCTAAGCCTGATTAAATTGAAGAAAAATTTGTGAGAAGACTAAAGAAAGGATCAGGAAAATACCAAGGCAAGCTACCCTTCAAATGTTTAAGCTGTGGAAAGATAGGTCACTTTGCATCTAAGTGTCCACATAAGAAGAAGGACCAGAACTCTGAAGGTGAAAAGAAGTACAAATCTAAGAGATTTGGTAAAAATAAAAGTTTATGTGTAAACAATGATGACTCTTCAGAAGACATAGATAGTGACTCTTCCTATGAAGATAAGGTTAATGAATTTGTGCTTATGGTCAAAGAGGATTATGAGAATAAAATCATAGGAAGTGATGTTAATGATGAAGAAGTTGTGGTTGATATAGAAGGCAAAATAATCAATGCTTTATAAGAGATTGACATACTCAGACTTAAGAAGAGAAAACAAAAACAATTGTTGATGCAATTTGAAAAGAATGGTAAAAAACCTGACGAAGACTTTTCCCTACTAAAAGTGGAGTTAGAAGAGGCAAATAAAATAGAGGAAACTCTGAAACAACAGTTATCAGAGAAGAAGGCAAGATGTGAATCCTTGGAAGAAGAGGTAGTAAAAACCAGAAAAGAGATGGAGAAGTTTAAAGCATTGTGTCTCCAAAATCTTCCAAGCATTAAAGCCTCAACAAAACTAAATTACATTATGAGAAAACAAAGATCTCCCTTGTTAAAGACTGGTTTAGGATATGTAAGTGGTTCAAGTAGCAAACAGACAGAAAGTAAAGAGCCAGTAAATATGATCAAGTTCCAAGTCATCAAACAATCAGACCATGTGAGTACTCTACCACCAAAAGCTAATAAAGACAAGATGATCCACGATAAAAAACAAAGATATCAAAAGATGGAGAAACAAATGTCAAGAATAAGGCCATCCTTCAGGTACAAAAATTTCTTCCATGGTTACTATTTTTTCTGCTCTAATTTTTGTCATAAGATTGCAAATCGTCAAATTAAGTTTAGAGACATGCAACTGAGGAGATCCAGAAATAAACAATCTTTGCAACATAGAACTAAACAACCAATGAGTAGACAAAGTTGCACCAATCACTTTGACCTATTGAATAATGAGCTCGAATGTTATAACTATCATAACTTCAGCCACAAAGATGCAAACTACCATCTGAATAATTACAAAGCAAATCCAAGGATAAAACCCTTAGCTAGAAATGCTAGCACATGGAAAAATAAAGATAGTGAAAAGTGTGGTCTAGTACTTTAATCTCAAAAAAAAAGAACCCATGGTATATAGATAGTGGATGTTCCAAGCACATGACTGGAGACAAGGATAAGTTTATGTCTATAAGTAAAAGAAAAACAGGAAATGTGAACTTTGGAAATGATGAACTAGGTAAAATCAAGGGTAAAGGGATGGTGAGTTTGAGTAATGGAAAAGGAAAATCCTAGGATGTTCTGCTTGTAGATGGGTTGAAACATAATTTTCTCAGTGTAAGTCTAATGTCTAACAGAGGATGTGAAGTGGTGTTTACTTCCAAATATTGTAAGATAAAGTCTGTAAACTCAGGGCAAGTGGTGGCTAAAGGCATAAGGACATAAAACAATGTTTATGTTTTGAAAGAAGAAAAAGAAGAATGTCACTTAATCAAATATGATGAAAGTTGGTTATGGTATAGGAGACTTGGACACCTAAATTTTGAGCATCTATCAAACTTAGAAACAGTGGGGCAGCAAAAGATCTTCCAAAGATATCAAAGCCATATGATTCTGTATGTAAACCTTACCAAATAGGAAAGCTTACCCGAACACAATTTAAATCTAAGAACTTTGCATCAACATAGAAACTTCTTCAGTTAGTACATATGGATTTATGTGGACCATCAAGGAAGGAAGGAACAGGAAAAGAAAATTACTTCATGTTGATTATTGATGATTGTTCTAGACTTACATGGGTTTCTTTTCTGAAATAAAAATTTGAAGCATTTGAAAAGTTCAAAGTGTTTAAGGCTCTGACTGAGAATCAAACAGGAAAAATACTGGAGGTAGTAAGGTCTGATAGAGGAGGAGAGTTTAGTTCAAGGGACTTCAAAGAGTTTTGTGATAAACATGGGATCAAAAGAGAGTATACTATTCGAGGGACTCCACAGCAAAATGGAGTAGTTGAGAGACAAAATATATCAGTTCAATAGATGGTAAGATAAATGATGAATGAAAGGAATATTCCTCAGACATATTGGTTAGAAGAAATTCATACAACAATACATATTCTTAACAAATCTCATCTCATGCCACAAAGTGACAAGACTCCTTATGAACTGCGGTTTGGAAGACCTGCTTCAATCAAGCATTTTAAAGTTTTTGGGAGTAAGTGTTATATCAAAATAATGATGAAAATCTTGGAAAATATGATGACAGGGATGATGAAGGTATCTTCTTAGGGTATGCTACAAACAGTAAAGGATATAGATGTTATAATAAGAGGATGCATAAATTGGTTGATTGAATTGACATAAAAGTTGATGAAGAGATCCTAGTACGAGATGTAAGCATTGTTGAATCAACAACACAGGATATAGTTGAAGTTGATGATGAGTAGGTCCAAGAATTAGAAAAATAAGACTTTGAGTCAGATGAAGATACAAATACTCAGGTAGAATCAAATCAACAGACAACATCAAATCCTTCCTCTAGAATTACTCAAAAGAATCATCCTACAAGTCAGATAATTGGTGAGAAAGGAAAAGGTGTACAAACCAGGAGAAGGATAATCAAAGACACCGAACAATCACATATAGCCTTCATATCCATGGTGGAACCTGTAACAACCTATTTCCCCCAGGTTGTAATTAATCATAAAATAGGATTACTAAACAATGTAAATCTATTATTGTTTGAGTTTCCAATAATTGACTGTGGGGGTGAAGCCTTGAAAGTACTGGCCATGATATCACTAGAGGAAGAATGTGAAAATTATATGAGAAGGTTCATTACACCAAATAACCCCAAATTTCCCTTGATGAGGATGACAAACCTCCTTTGGATCCCAAGGAGAGAAATCAATTAATGAAGAAAGGACCA
>CBVK0102711063.1:0-13395 GCA_900067695.1 Picea abies
AAGGGTATGCGTAGATCACTGCGCCAATGGAGAAATTGTTGAGAAAAGATAGAAAGTTTCAGTGGAATGAGGATTTTGAACGAGGATTGGACACTCTAAAAGATAAGATGGTAACTGCACCAATACTAGTATTCCCAGATTGGGAAAAGACATTCCATGTGCATGTAGATGCATCATCCATAGCACTTGGAGATATTCTGGCACAACCAAGAACATGGGAATTGGATCATCCTATAGCATTTGCTAGAAAAAAACTGTCAGAGTCAGAGTAGAATTACAATACCATAGAAAGAGAAGGCTTACTTATGGTCTATGCACTTTAGCAGTTCATACATTACTTATTGGGCAAAAATTTCAAGATGTTTACAGATCATTCATCTCTCAAATACCTATTCAATAAGCCAGTCTTGGGGGGGAGAATTTGTCGATGGTTATTGTTATTTTAGGAATTTGACTTCAAAGTGATATTCAAACCAGGGAAATTGAATGCAGGACCAGATCACCTGTCAAGGATCACCAATGGAGGGGAACCTATGAATCTAGAGGAGAACTTTCCCAATGCATAGCTATTTTCAGTCCAAGTAGCTAATGAATATTTTGCTGACATCATTCAATACTTGAGTAGAGGGACTGCACCACAAGAATTCAACACTGTGTAGAAGAAAAATATGGTATTTAGAGCTGCAGACTATCAATTGATTGCAGGACACTTATACAATATGGGTGTAGACAACATCTTGAGAAGATGTGTACTAGAACATGAAAGGCCTAGGATTTTAGAGGCCCATGAGGGAATAGCAGGAGGACATTATGCAGGCAAAGCTACCGTGCATAAGGTATTGCGCACATAACTATGGTGGCTGACTATTCACAGAGATTCAAAAGACTATTGACAGAGATGTGATGTATGTCAGAGGGTTGGTAAACCTGATAGACAGGATGAGATGCTCCTAAGGTAATATGTAACCTTGTAGGTATTCGAAAAATGGGAAATAGACTTTGTGGGACCAATTAACCCACCAACAAAAAGGTCAGGAGCAAGGTATATTATTATTGCGACAGAGTACTTAACAAGATGGGAAGAAGCAGCATCAGTAAAAGATTACAGTGAAAAGACAACAAAACACTTTTTGTTTGAGAAAGTGATCACTATATTTGGATGCCCAAGGATTTTTATGAGTGACCAAGGCACTCACTTCATTAACAACACTATTAAGGCTATGACTGAGGAGTTTGAATTCTACCATCAAAAGAGTACACCATATCATCCTCAGGGAAATGGAACAATGGAAGCCTTTAATAAGATCCTAGAGAATGCACTGACAAAGATCTACAATGTCAACATGGATGATTGGGACTTGAATATACCAGCAGTACTATGGGAATACAGGACCACATGTAAAAAATTAACACGACAGACACCATTCAGATTGGTGTATGGACAAGAAGCAGTGGTACCATTAGAATTTTTGGTACCTAGTCTGTGTGTAGCAACAATTATGAACATTACAGAGTGAGGCACAATACAATAAAATATAAGTTAGTTGATGCTCATGGAAGAAGATAGGATTCTAGCAAGGTTTCACCAAGAGGTACAAAAATCAAGGGACATAGCTTGACATGATAGACATATTAAAAGAAAAATTTTCAAGGAGGGAGACCTAGTTTTTTTTTACGACACTAAATCTCTTCAACACCGATGAAAACTCAGAATGCATTGGTTGGGACCATTTGAAGTAAAGACTATTCCAAATGGGGGATTTGTACATTTGAAGGATTTGGGAGGAACATAACTCATAGGAATGATCAATGGGAGTCGTCTGGAACTGTATAGGGACAATTGACCTCCTAGCACTTAAGAAAAAAAGAATGCACCAGACAATAAAGGACTAGACCTCCTAGCACTTAAGAAAAAAAGAATGCACCAGACAATAAAGGACTACGCGCAGCAATAGAGGGGTTACCACGCCAGACACCAGAAAACAACAAGAATCTAGAGTAGAGTTAGGGCGAAAAAAATAAAATGTCTACGCATACCCGTGAAACCGCATAGCGCACACTTGGAAAATTTAGTGTGTCGGAAAAAGGACCAACAGTCAGAAAAAGGCAGAAATTGGAAAAATGCCAGTTACAACAAACATGCACCAACTAGTGGCATCCATCAAAATTGAATGACAATAACTTTCAAAATGGCGTCACAATAATCACGCCAACTAGCGACGTCAATGGAATTAAATTTCAAGAACGCAAGAAGCACCAATTCATTTAAACCACAACTCGGGTAACTTCTCCAAGAAGTTTCACGCCACTTGTTATATAAGGAAAGCACGCGTGTACCGAAAGGGTTATTATGAAATTGAGAAAGCACATAGAGAAAGAGTATACAGAGAAGAGAGAGAGTTAGCAAGGGTTACAAAATGAACTAGCTCGACGGAAATCATCTTAACCACCATGGAACCACCCAAGCTAGGTGCTTCGAGCTAGGCCTACAGAAAACCTCAAAGAAACATCATAGCACCACAAAAACCATAGGGAAGGGAACATGAACCTGTATATACTGTCAAATTTGTCAACTTGGACGAAATCCCTTCACCCAATATGGAACCAACAAGCCCCACACCTGTGGTGGAGGAAACCCAACAAACAACAACAATTTACATGGACATTGATATGTCAGAAATGGGACAGGGCTAGTAGGCCAAGGACATAGGCAATCATTTACGCCATGAATACACTGAAGAGGCCTTGAGGGTAAATGGGACGGTCCACAAACTAGATAGAAGTGGTCATTCCAGGAAGGTCACACACAACGACGCCAGAACAACAACAAGAGGGTGCAATATAAGATGTCATCGGTCGTCTAGAGGCATATGTAGAGGATAGAACAATGGAGTTTGGAACCTTGAGTCAGCCACCACAGCGAAAGGGAAAACAACCCATAGCAAGATCACCGCATAGATAGGATGTAACAACCATAGTCTTGCCACACATTCCAGAAGGGGTGTGCACCATGCCTAACCTTTTAGGATGTGTGGAAAAACTACGGTACTCAGACCATGATGTGGCCGATGTGGAGAAGTTTCTTGAATCCGCAAGGAAAGTCTACCTGGACAGCGTGGGTACAGGACCCTTCGGCGATCCAAGTTTGCAACCGAAATAGTGGGCAACCAGACTGGCCAACACCAAGATTCTAAATCTGTTGGATATAATGTTGGAAGTAGGCCAAATCAGAAAGAGAGGATATTTTGGGAAGAAAGGCATGCACGAGGAAATCGGTAGCTGGAAGGGAGAGCATCACACACGCATGCATGGAAGACCTAATGGTGTTAGGGTTAGGGTTTTTGTAATACATTGTAATGATTTATGAGACATAAACGTATATATATATATATATATACCTAGGAGGTCTAGAGGAGAGGTAGTTGTCCATGATGGAAGAATGATCGTGGGTGGGCTTAGAGAGTCTGAAGAGATGACGGGAGGAAGGAGTCCTGTTTTGATAACTAGTTGTAATACTTCAGTCATAGGACCTACTTTCGTAATTTGTTGAGTTGTAGAGGGTCATAAGGGTAGATATCAAGGGTTAGATCATAGGATGAGGATCCTGGTGTGATCTAGTCTGCCACGTAGTACATCTCGACCTGACTGAGGATGAGTTGTAAAGCGCACGACGCTATAGTTTTGGAACTGCCATAATAAAAGAGCTTGAGAGCCAGATCTTTGTGGACATAGCCCAGGAGGGGGGAACCATGGTAAAACCTGTGTTATGTGATTGAATGATTGTTTCTCTTTTATTGTTTATAAGTATATGTTAGCATGATGAATGAATGAGATAATGAGTTGATTACCTTACATGCATAATTGGGAATGACAATATATTTCTTTAATAAGTTAAATAGGACTCTCAACACACATTTCTCAAATCCCCATTCAATCCTGAACTGCAAACACTTGAGTATTGCAGTCACCCATTAAGACTATCTCGGGTGAGATTGCGCAGTGCACTCTCTGCACTGCGTTTCCTTCTGGTTTACTAGGAGGGCCGATATTTTTAGAGGATTTGTTGGAACCCTAGTAGAATTGAACTTGGGTCTATCATGGTAAAGGTATAAATCAAAGATAAAAAACCAAGAAATGGTTTTGTCGCCGGTTGGAGAAATATAGGATTGAGTAGATGGGATCTATCCAAAGAGGATAACATTTGCAGAAGGCAGGTCAAGACAATATTGAATCGACCAACAAGAAGGTGACAAGAATGCGTCACTAGAATTGGATGTTGAGACCATGGAATCGAAAAAAAGAAGAGATCAAAATTTGGCTAAAGACAAAGGAGTTGGAGTTTGCGCAGAAATATAACTGAAACCCTAGAGTAACACTACGTAAATATCTTGAGAAGTATGTGTTTACTGATCTGCATGAAGTATTTTTCTATGATTTTCCACACTTATTACAGGAGTGGATATTGAGGTTGAAGGATAACCATGCAACAAACATGATCTGATATTTAGAGTGGACTCCAATTTAGATTGAGTAGTTACAACATGTGAATAAAAAATTCACCTACGCAGTAGATTTTTGGCTCGACGGTATTGTACCAGGATTTATAACAGAATTTGCAATAGACACCACGAAGTTGTACATCATAGCATAGCAAGAGTTTCTATGAGGGCCTCGAGGAACGTATATTAGATAGTTGTATACTTCTATTAAGATATTTCTCTATAATAAAGGTGCAATGACAATGGAATCAAACAACTAAACTTCCATGCGTGCATGGGGGAAGCACTGACAGAAAGAGGAGAAGTGGATAAAGGAAAGAAGGAGAAATCCTTGGACCCAATCATGATGGATGACGATCAGATCAAACAGATCATGGCGACAATTGGAAAGATGCACAGTGGAGTACCCTATCAATACAAGGTAAACACCAAGAATAGAGTCGTAGCTACGAGGGAAGGCTTGGCAAGTGATGAAGAGGAGGTAGAGGAACTTTGGGTTGTGGAGCAGATTGAGGAAATCCTATGCGAAACATATGAGAGAAAGATGAGAGGTCCAAGAGCAGAAATAGAAGGCAACAATCCTATCCATATTTATGTCAATGTTGAACCCATCAACCCATGTATGACTAACACACCAAAAATAGCACCACCGATTAGACAATCAAATTTCGAGAGAAGGAAGACAGGAGGAAGTACATCTACACAAGGAACAACAATTGGGGGAGCTAGTTTAGGAAGAATTAGTCAAGTATCTACACCGTGTGGAGGTAGTAGTTTAGCATTCAGGATTGCAGGACACGATCCCACCACCAGGTTACTAGAATTCAAGGGAGAAGCGTCGGAGGACCCATAAAAGCACCTGTTTATCTGTGAGAAGATATGGGAAGAAAAACATATTACATACGAGGACACTAAACTTTCACAACTAGCTATTACACTAAGGGGTTGTGCACTATATTGGTATATGAGTTTAGCCACAAACAATCCACCAGGGAAAACCAAAACAATTGTGGACATCAAGAAATTTTTGATAAATGAATTTCGGAAGCCAAGTTTAGAGGACCAGTACATGAACGAGATGATATAAATTAGATAGAAACTAGGAGAATCTGCATGGGATATTAACCAGACATTCAAGCGACTGAAAGGAATGTTGAAATACCTCATGACAAATATGCATCACAGGCACTTGTTCGTTAATTCATTTTTACCATAGTTAAAATATCCACTACGACAACAAAATTTTCAGACACAGGCAGAGGCTCTGTAGGCAGCCCTGCAACTGGAAGAAAAGCAATATCAAAATACGGATCTAGCCATCGAAGAACTGAAGGAGGATTTGAAGAACTTAATATTCTAGATAATCCAAAACAAAAGTAAGGACAAACGAGAAGTATTTTGGTGTACCACATGCATGACGGAAGGACACCATAAGAACGAATGTCCAACATTCACGAAGTATATGGAAGTAGGGATGCCAAATCCATTATCAACAGGAGTACTATCGTGAGAAATATGTAAGAAACAGGGCCCGACCCATATCACTGCCCAATGATGCAGAAGTACCAGACAGTCCCAAAGAGTTCATATTGCAACTTTTGCAAGTCAGTGGGCCATGATGACAAAGACTGTAGAACTATGGACTTGATGAGAGAGAGGACATCAAATGCATATAGGGTGTAGGAAGAAATGATGATAAAAAAGAAGCACCTCAGTTTAACCAGGTACCAACCCCATAAAACATTGTGGAACTGCAGTATAATACAGTGCAACAACCATATAATACCGCACAACCACATTACAACACAACGCAACCTCAATACAATATTGTGCAGTACAATCAGGCACCTCAGTATAATGTGCTGCGAGGGGATCGAGTTGGATACAGAGGTAGAGGACGAGCAAGAGGAGGCTTTGGAAGAGGTAGAGGACCAGTGGTATGTCACGACTGTCAACAACCATGACACTATGCAAGAGAATTTCTACTTCCACGAGCAACTTGTATGTATTTTCGCGCATCAGATCATGACACAGAAGAATGTCCTATATTACTAGGGAAGATCCAGGAAAAGAGGAATCAGAACAACCAGAATGTTCAATGGATTTTAGCGAAAGCGAGGGACGACAGAAGAAACATGAACATAGTTACGCATGTAGAAGCTAAAACAGGAAACAAAACAGTTCAACAAGAGCCAATACAACATCATTGGGTGAAGAAGAATGTCGAACCAAGGAAATAGTTCAATGTAGAGAAAGAGAAGGACACATTTAAGCAATCCAAACAAGAATTTATGAAGCAAGAAACCGCATCGACTTCAACTGCACAACATAGAAAGGAAGTACCACAGTACGGGATGCCTCCATCATTGGATCTTACCAAGGAAATGCAGCCCTGGGACAAGTAAGTACAATCAAAGGATTTTTTCATTCATGTGTAAAATTACTAAATGATCCATCCTCTATCAAAATATTTCAAAATATATTAGAAATATGTAGCATAGAGACAGAAGGAAAACTAGAACAAAAAATAGTCAATCACCTACATACAAGGAGAAGAACAAGAAGGGATTTCAGGCTAAATGCCAACATCAAATATTTCAACATCGGAGACATCATACTGGATCTAGGATCTGAAGTCAATTTATTACCCAAAAATACATGGTAATGTATGGGAGAGCCCACACTAGGATATTCACCTGTTCAACTGAAACTATCAAACCAACACAAAGTTCTACCAATTGGGAGACTGAAAGGTGTGACAGTAGACCTGGATGCAGTGCACAATAAAGTTGACTTCGAAGTAATAGATATAGTGGATGGCACAACACCATATCCAACATTGCTCAGCTTGGATTGGGAGTTTGATAACCAGGCCACAATAAATTTAAAGACACGAAAAATGACAATTGAGTCAGGAGAATACAGGGTCATTACGCCATTAGACCCATTAGAAGGGGAGAGGTTTGTAGAGCCTACTTTCTTATACTTGGAGGAAATCATCCAGTTGTGTAGTACAACTGCGCGAGATGAGGATTAAGTGAACCCAAGTGCAAATGGGATACTCAATTGGCATATCATTACTTCATGTGCATCAGACTTAGATACAGGTTTAGAGAACTGGAAACATAGACTACATGAAGCTTCCACAATAAGATGCTCAATAATAGACAGCGCAGTAAGCTGGGTAGGTACGGAGATAAGGGAACCACCTAGTTTCCATGGGGTAAATGATATAGAAGCATTCTTGACACATTAAGAAGATGAAGTGTTAGAAAATCAGAGACTTTTAGCACTAGATATAGAACTCAAGGACACATCTGCAAGATGGTGGGGTGCACACAAGGAAACAATCAAGGATTGGTATCAATGTAAGAGGTTACTGTGCATAAGGTTTTGTGCAGAATAGAGAAGCAACCAACAACAGAAGTACGATGGATAGGGGGCACCAGCGGAACACTTGGAGAAGTGCAGAGCACTATGGGAAATGACACCCCCAGAGGAATGGCCTCATCATTTCATACATACCTTAGAGGGCATCCCAACAAACTGGTATACAAACCAGGAACTGTGCAAAGGAACTGCGAGCTGGCCAGTACTACAACAGAATTTTACAATCACTTTCTCATTCGAGCATGAGAAACCCAACATAGATGAAACACTTAAACAAATAAGAGGGGTCATATTCATTCAGGAACCAGAAGTCGAACTCAGAACATAGGAACAATAGTGGAACAGATAGTCAGTGAAAGAAATGTTTTTATGCTACCATGTGCAAGAAGAAGTACCAAAGGAAGACGACCCATGCGATATTTAGATCGAGGAAGCGAAAGGAAAAAGAGAAGTGGAAGTTCCACCTCTAGAATTAGAAGTAATTGTTACGTCGATCAAGGTGAAGAAAGTCAACATTGGGACAGTTGAGAATCCCAAAATGGCCAGCAATGGAGACTACTGGGATGAGAAGACAGTGGAAATCATAACAGATTTATTGTGCGAGTACAACAACCTGTTCCCCACAATGTTTACATAAAATGAAGGGCATAGCAGGAGAGATAGGTGAAATGAAGATACCACTCAAAGTTGAGGCAATACTAATCAGACAATGACCATATAGACTAAATCCGATATATAAGCAAAAATTCAAAGCTGAGATCGATAGGATGCTCGAAGACGGCATCATAGAACCTGTGGAAGAATCAGAATGGATAATCCCAGTGGTAGTTCAGGAGAAAAAAAAAGTTAGGATAAGAATATGTGTCGACTTGAGGAGGTTGAACGATGCATGCCTACATGACCCGTTCCCTACACCCTTAATAGATGAAGTGTTGGAGAACATAGGAGTACAGGACGTTTATTCATTCACCAATGGATTTTCAGGATACCATCAGATCAAGATAGCACCAGAAGACAGATACAAGACCACGTTTTCTATGGAATGGGGATCCTACCAGTACACGGTCATGTTGTTCGGACTGAAGAATGAACCAACAATATTTTTCAGAGTAGTCATAGCTGCATTTAAAGAATTTATCTACCATTTCCTAGAGGTATACTTGGACGATTGGAAAATCTATAGCTTGTTGAAAGACCGTGTAGAGATCTTGCGGCTGATGTTAAAAATATGCAGATAGTGCCATATATCGTTAAACGTCAATAAGTGCATATTCAGAACACAGTTTATGATACTATTGGGCCATATAGTATGCAATAAAGGTTTACTAGTAGATCCTGCAAAAATTTCAGTAATTGTTAACCTGCCACAACCAAAAACAGTTCATCAACTAAGAGAAACATTGGGACACACAGGATACTACAGAAATAAAAGGGTATGCGCAGATCACCGCACCAATGGAGAAACTGTTAAGGAAAGATACAAAGTTTCATTGGAATGATGATTGTCAACACGTTCTGGATATGATGAAAGAAAATATGGTAGCAATGCCAATACTAGTATTCCCCGACTGGGAGAAGACATTCCATGTACATGTAGATGCATTGGCCATAGCACTTGGAGCTATTCTGGAGCAGCTAGGAGAAGGAGAATTAGATCATCCTATAGCATTTGCTAGCAGAAAATTGTCAGAATCATATCAGAACTATAACACTACATAGAGGGAAGGCCTAGTTATGGTCTACGCGATTTAGAAGTTCAGACACTAGTTATTAGGGAAACATTTCAAGATGTTCACATACCATTCATCACTTAAGTACCTAGTCAACAAGCCAGTGTTGGGGGGGAGAATCTGTAGATGGTTACTAATGTTTCAAGAATTTGATTTTGAAGTAATAGTCAAGCCAGGGAAGCTGAACGCAGGACCTGACCACCTATCAAGGGTCACGAATGGAGAGGAACCTACAAATTTAGAGGATAACTTTCTAGATGCACAGTTATTTTCAGTTCATATTGCTGATGAATACTTAGCAAACATCACCCAGTACTTGAGTACATGGACTGCGCCACAGGAATATAACATCGTGTAGAAGAAAAAGCTAGTAGTCTGGGCTACAGATTATTAGTTCACTGCAGGACACTTATACAAAATGGGCGTAGATAGCATCTTGTGAAGAAATGTGCTAGAACATGAAAGACCAAGGATTTTAGTAGAATCCCATGAAGGAATAGAAGGAGGACACTACCCAGGAAAAACTATCGCGCAGAAGGTATTGCGCGCAGGACTATGGTGGCCGACCATTCATAGAGACTCGAAAGAGTACTGCCAAAGATGCGATGTATGTAAGAGTGTTGGTAAACCTAATATAAGGGACGAGATGCCATTGCGACCATAGGTAAATTTGCAGGTATTCAACAAATGGAAAATAAATTTTGTGGGACCAATTAACCCACCAGCAAATAGGACAGGAGCAAGGTACATTATCACCGCGATAGAATACATGAAAAGATGGGCGGAAGTAGCACCAGTCAAATTTTGCAACACAGAAACAACAACACACTTTCTATTCAAGCAAGTGGTCACTAGATTTGGTTGCCCAAGAATTTTGATGAGTGACCAAGGCACTCATTTCATTAACAACACCATTAAGGCTATGACTGAGGAATTTGAAGTCCATCACCAAAAGAGTACACCATATCATCCACAAACGAATGGAACCATAGAAACCTTTAAAAAAATCCTTGAAAATGCACTAACAAAGATCTGTAATGTTAATAGGGATGATTGGGACCTCAAAATACCAAAATTATTGTGGAAATATAGGACCTCATGCAAGAATTTGATAGGACACATGCCATTCAAACTGGTATATGGACAAGACGCAGTGGTGCCATTAGAATTTATGGTACCTAATCTGTGCGTAGCAATGATTACAAACATGACATAACGAGGTAGAGTAAAGGATAGGCTAAGTCAAATGATGATCATGGAGGAAGATAGGATCCTAGCAGGTTTCCACCAAGAAGTTTAGAAATCAAGGGACAAAGCTTGGAATGATAGACATATCAGAAGGAAAACTTCCAAGGAAGGAGACTTAGTGTTGATGTATGATAGTAAATACCTTCAACACTCGGGCAAACTTAGAATGCACTGGTTAGGACCATATGAAGTAAAAACTGTCACAGATGGGGGAGTTGTATAGTTGAAGGACTTAGGAGGTGCAGAACTCAGAGGGATGATCAATGGGAGTCGAATGAAGTTGTACAAGGATAGTCGACCACCCGCAACTTGAAAGACACCACGCAGTCAAAATATATGTATATATATATAGTACATGATATCAAAGGGGAACAACAAAGGCATAGCGCATGTTCACGGGGTATTACAACGGCCTCCAAGAAATAATTTCCAACACTTGGCAAATTACTCCAGAAGTGGTCGCACAATATCGGGACATCGCCAACTTCAAAGCAACCAGGCATACCATATGGATCCAAGCATGAACGAATCCCGAGAAGCAATGGATACAACTGCGATATTGCATCAGGGAAGAGGATGTAGAGATGGCCATCAAGAACTAGAAAGATGACTTGAGAGTTCCAGATTTGACTCAAGAGATGCCCACAGATAAGGAGATTGATGTACGGCAAGAATAGACACCTTTTGGATATAAATATTCACCCAAGAATCCAAATCCAAGTCAGAAGCCAAAAGAAAAAAATAAAGGGGGTGAGGAAAATAAAGGTACGCAAGACGGGAAAAAGAAAACCACCCAGGCATCAAAAGAACAAGAAAAAGGGGATGAGACAGCACAAGGAACCACATAAAGTGCTACCCAACAGGAACAAGGTCATACCAAGAGGCTAATCATACATAATGGGGGTGTGTACAAGAAGGCCAAGGCACACAAGACATCTCCAGAATATATAATCACCGAGGATGATGTGGACCTTGTGGTCGAAAGAGTCCACGATTGAGAAGTTGAGGAGTTTGAAGACGCCCAACATGAAAGGGACCGAATTTAGGATGAGATCTCTGACATGAGGTAGGTCCTAGATTAAATCAAAGAAGCATAGAGGATGGGCAGAGGAACAAATCCATTCTTTGCAGCATTAGCAGCAGGAGACAAGGTTGTGCCAAGCGAACGAGATATGATCCAAACAATAGCACATGAGAGATCAACCTTCCACTCTACACCCAGCATGTTGCACATAGATGAGATTGTGGGCCAGATACCCTTGAAATATCTGGCATAGATACAGTTGGTGATGGGGCGGATACCAACCAAGGCACTATACAAACTGAAATTCAGTGTTGCATAGTGTTGGTTGTGGAGCCTGATTATCTTCCTGATTCAAAGGTCCTTGATTTCAGCAGTGTTTATACCCCATGAAGACTTTACACCCCAGAAGTATGTACACTCTTCCACGTGAGGAAGTGCAGAGGGGGGGTACCCCCTCTGCGGGGTCCGGGGGGGCTATCCCCCCGGCTGGGGGGTTCGAGGGTGAAGCCCTCAAAGGAAAAACTACCTTGTAAAAGTATATTGTAATTTCATAGTAAATATGGACCGTTCATTATAAGGTCAAAGATCTAATGGTAGAAATTATGTTAGGGTTGTTTTCCCTAGAAGGCAATCCTCTGTTATGAGGGAAATGTATTGTTGTTATGCATTATGGTGAGTATTGTATTCTGAGAGAGGAGACTGTGAGAGAAAGAAGAGTAAGTTACAGTGGGTTTTGTTGTAGGTTGTATCCCTTCATTTTGTTGGATAATAATAAAGGAAAGACCTGGCGATTTCTCTGGTGGACGTAGCCCACACTGGGTGAACCACGTAAATCTGTGTCTCTATTGTATTGTGTATCTTCTGTGTTTTTTTTCCGAATTTGTTTTATTTTATTGCTCCATAGTCCTATTTTTCTAATAATTGGTATCAGAGGGAAAGGTAACTCGCAAGAAAATAGGGTTCCTAGTTCGAGTGGGAGCAATGTCGGAAGATGGAAAGTTTAGGGTCAAGAAATTTAACGGCCAAAACTACCAGTTATGGAAGATGCAGACGGAAGATTATTTATATCAAAAGGAACTATTCCTACCATTGGGAGGAGTAGCAAAGAAGCTGATGACCATGAAGGACGAAGAATGGGAGATTCTTGACAGAAAGGCTCTAGGAACGATACAGTTGAGCTTGGTAGTGTCGGTGGCTTTCAATATTTCGAAAGAAAAGACAATGAAGGATCTAATGGATGCATTGGCTAAACTGTATGGAAAACCCTCGGTGTCTAATAAGGTATTTCTAATGAGGAGATTATTTAATATGAAGATGTCAGAAGGTGGGTCTGTTGCAGATCATTTAAATGAATTTAATAAGGTTACTAATCAACTAAGTTTTGTAAAAGTGGACTTTGATGATGGGGTTAGGGCTCTTCTAATCTTGTGCTCATTGCCAGAAAGTTGGAATGGCTTGGTCATGGTTGTCATTAACTTTGTCTCTGGTTCAAATACTTTAAAAT
>CBVK0102711064.1:0-11494 GCA_900067695.1 Picea abies
TTTCTCCATGGGGATTTGGAGGAAGATATTTATATGCAGCAGCCATAGGGGTATGAGGTCAAAGGGAAGGAGAATTTGGTATGAAGGTTGAAGAAGATCTTGTATGGACTAAAGAAAGCTCCAAGGCAGTGGTATTTGAAGTTTGACAGGTTTATGACAGAACAATGTTATAGTAGATGTCATTCTGATCACTGTGTCTATTTTAAAAGGCTAGAAAATGGAAGCTATATTATATTGCTATTGTATGTAGATGGCATGCTTGTTGCAGGGTCTAATATGAAGGATATAAATATGCTCAAGAAGAAATTAGCCAATTCATTTGCGATGAAGGATTTGGGTGCTGCAAAGAAAATCCTTAGCATGAGAATAAAAAGAGACGAAAAAAATCACAAATTGACATTGTCTCAAAGTGAGTACAGAGAGAAGGTGTTGGAGAGGTTTAGAATGCAGAATGCAAAACCAGTTAGTACACATTTGGCCAGCCATTTCAAACTAACTAAGGAAATGTGTGCCAATACACAGAAGGAGATAGAATACATGTCCAAGGTCCCTTATTTATCAATAGTTGGCAGCTTGATGTATGCAATGTGTTAGCAACATTACTTGTCTTCGACATCAAGACATCCAGGTCTGCAGGTTGCATGAGGAGCGCCCCAAGTGCAGCACACAGAAAAAGTCCTTTTCGGACTTAAAATCAAGCGAGCGGGCAGGAATATAGTGTCAACGGTCTGGATCCATCCATATAAGCAGATCAGTGGTTGGCGGGAAATCGCGAATCAGAAGTTGCGCCGAAGTTAATACCATATATTGCACCCATATTGTGCGCAGGGGAGAATAACGGCCGTCCATCCAGAGGACGCGTGGCGCGAGATCTAGTCATGTCGGCGTTTCGGCATTCGGGAGTTTGAGGCATGAGAGTTTCATGTTGTTCTACATCTTGAAACCCCGAACCCCGATAGCGCGGAAAGCGGGGTCCATGGTATCACAAAACCTTTTCAACCATCCATCCAAAGGGGACACATGGTGGTAAACTGAGCCATCTCGGCATTTCTCCCATCGCAACTCCAAGGCACAAAGAGTAGCTCCATTATATTCCGACGCACAAGATGCCAGGAGAGTCTCGGACCCGATCCAATAGCAGCGGCGGATGAGTTCAGAACCGTCAGATCTCAGAGGGACGTGTGGCACCAGACTAAGCCATCTCGGCGTTTCGCCCATCGCAATTTCAAATTGTAGGAATAGCTCCTTCCCATTCACAAATGATGAAAGAACCTTGGGAATAAGCACGTGGTCACAGCCCGTGGTTACTTGGGGAAAGAAAGGAGCTATGTAAAGAAGGCCAAAGGCGCCGAGTTCAGTTATGGAGGGGATTAACGGGATGTCCAAGCGCCATCGGGTCCGATCTCAAAATTGTTTCTTGCTTGGAGTAAATGATGTCAGGAGCGGGTGGTTGAAACCTCCTTTCATTCATTAAGTATAGGGAATGGAGAGTCTGGCAAGCGGTCTGCTTGAAGAGGCCCTGTGTATCGAATTTTTCAAAGAATCCATGCCAAAGTCCTCAACTTGACAGAGAAGTTTGCGCACACTAGCCCAGCACTTAATGGCTCAGCTACCCTCCTTACAGGAGCCATGCGTAGTTAGGGTGGTGCTTAAAGAAAGATATCAGTATGATTTTGACTGAAGGGACACTAAGCTTTGGGTGACTGGACACGCCTCTGTGAGGTGAATTTTCCTGAGTATATAGACTCAGTTTTATTTTTTGTAAAGCATCGATGGTTGAGAAAAGCTCCCGATTGTAAGGTTTTGATGAAGCGTTGGTCGCTCTGGTTAATGTATAAGGCATTTGATATTTCTTACTTTATGGATGTCAGCTTCCCTTCCATCTCTTTGTTTACTGTGTTAGAACAACTCGAAATTGGAGGATCCAGTCGAGTTGTGACTGTTATAGGATGATGTAGGTTGGATCACTGTAATAGTCACATCGTTTCTAATCAATTCTTGTGATGTTCTCAACGTTGAAATGACTTTTTATTGAAGGATTAAGTCGAGTCACCCCTCAGCTCCTTGAAGCTCTGGACCAAGAGGATCTTGGCTTCCGAGTTTTTCATCCTCAAGCTTCCGAAGGCCTGTTGCCTAAGGCATTCTTGCTCACCCTTTTCACAAGTCTTCCTTCTTCCACCCTTTAATCATTTACTGACAGAAGTTGGATAAAGACCTCCCTTGCTTTCTACATACCAGGCCCAGTTTACCGAGTTAAAGCTATATTTTCTTGAGTCTTTACCCATCTGATCACCCCATTAAACAAATCGTGACATAAAACTGATGGGCGTTGGGCTCTACTCCTGCAAGCAATCCAGGAGTGACTTCTGACGCTAACATTTTTGGCGTCGTTGTCAGGGACGAAGTTGAAAATTTTCCCCGAGATTGAACGACGTTGAGCCTCTGATTCTTAAGGTGCATCAGGTATCAGAGCCCTTGAATATTTCTACTGTGCACCTGGTGACTCCATTGTGATGACTCCACTGTGGCAAACCTGCTGAGTTAATTGTGGCTTTCAGAGGTAGACACACGCGGTCTCATCCACAATTGCCTCTAGCTACACCCGAATCTAATCCAAAGGTGGTTCTCAGAAAAGGAAAGGCCTCTGAAGAAGAATATTCCATCACCGAACCAGGTAATTTGCCATCTCCTTTCGTAAGAACTCCATTTTCTCCTCCTCAGATTCTTGATCGTCCTCCTTCCGAGGTGTCCCGTTTCCTGAATTTTGGGAGTGTTCCTACTGAGTTTTCCCCTCCTGATCTGAGATTGGAGGGAGAAATCCTTGTCACTCCCCTCTCCTCTGAAGTTGTACCCTGGCGTAGACCCAGGACCACAAAATATTTCCCCACTCCTGCACAAAGAAAAACACCTGCTGACTTGAGCTTGTTATCTTTCTCCTTAAATCCTCTCTTGTTTCCCACTCCACTTCAAGACTCATTCCCAGTAGCCCCTTCGCGAACTCCTTCTCCTCCAAGCTCTCCTCCACCTAATATTCCTATGGTTGGTGCTAATCCCCCTCTGAATAGAATGGACGCCATAGTTTCTACCAGATATGCTCCCTTAATCCTACCCCATCCTATGAATCCTCTCCCTGTTGGAGACTACTTGAAGTATATGCCCAAGTTCACTGGGGAAGGAGACATAACTGCGGAAGAGCACCTAGCTGATTTCTACAGTTATGCAGACAACCTCAACATTGAAAATGAAGATGTCTGGATGAGAGTCTTCATCCAGAGCCTGGATGGTGAGGTGAGAAAATGGTTTAGAGGAATGGCTCCCGGATCTATTGCTGGGATCGAAGCTCTAGATAGTGATTTCCTGAGGCAGTGGGGAGATAGGAAGGATTTCATGTATTACATGACAGAGTTCGAGTCTTTGAAGAATATGGATGGAGATTCTGTCTTTGACTTCTCCAAAAGATTCAATAAGATGTATAATAAAATCCCTGCCGAAATAAAGCCTTCAGAAGCCTCGGCCAAGATCTCTTATGCTAGTGCGTTTGGCCCCAATTTTTGTCTGTTACTGAGAGAAAGGAGAGCCACCTCCTTAGCTCAAATGTAAGATGCGGCCATAGAAGTAGAATCCAATGTATTATTAGCCGATAGACTAAGAAACAAGGCTGACACAGACAGAATAAAGGGAAGGTCAGAAGCCTCGACTTCTGGCCCGTCGGTCCCCCACCCTCAAGTGGATAAACTGACCAGGATGGTGAAGTCTCTATCTACATAGATGGAGAGAATGAAAGTGGAAGGGAGGCAAGCATACAAGGGCCCCCCAAACGCCGAAAAGGGAGGAGGTTTCAGGAGGCCAAACAATATTAATTCCCCGACTGTGCAAAGGGAGAAGGGAAGAGACAGAGAAGACCAGAAGATTCAGGCCCCTTTTCAAAATAATTTTGTGGCCGAGGGAGAAGAAGGGGAAACAGATGAGCTTGATCCTGAAATCCATTGCTTCAGGGACACTCCTCCTTTTCCTCATCTCACCCAATCAGCATACAAGGAGTCTCTCATGGACAGTCAGCTAAATGAATTGAGTAAGGGAGACAAGACTAGTGGCGGCCAAGGTAGGTATGACCTGAGGTCCAAGAAAAAGGCTATAGCGCCTGACGTTCCTGAGCGGTCCACTAGAATACAGAAGCCTTCTAATGAAGCAGAAGACAGTCACAGAGGTAAGAAGACTCAACCCCTCTCTCCCATTATCCAGAGTCATGCTCCCGAAATAAGAGAAATCCCAAAGCTCTCATCTTCTTTTAATTTCGAGCATGAAATTCAAAAAATCAGAATCCCTGTGCCCCTGACAAAATTGATTAAACATGAGGGGTTCAAGAAATGCTTCTCCAATATTTTACAGTCTGAGGTCTCAAGCCTTCCCACAGACTCCATCAATTTGCAAGATGAAAAGCCTACAGTTATGCTAGGTCCTATGGTAGAAGATAGAAATGACTCGTCCCCCCCCTTCTACACTTCCTTGAACATACATGACAAGGTATTGCACAACTGCTTGATGGATTCAGGGGCTTCTCACAACCTTATGCCCAAAATTGTCATGAAAGAGTTAGGACTAGAAGTCACCCGAGCTTATCATGACCTATATTCCTTTGACTCTAGAAAAGTTCAGTGTCTAGGAGTTATCAAAGACCTGGTCGTGACCTTGTTTCAGCTGCCCATGAAAAGTGTGGTCATGGAATTGTAGTGGTTGATGTCCCCCCCAAGTTTGGTATGCTGTTATCAAGATCTTAGATAAAAAAACTGGGGGGAACCTTGCAGATGGACCTCACATACGCTACTATCCCAGTGTTTGGAGGAGAGCATAGAAGACTATACAGGGAAGCCCAATTGGCCTATATAATCAGTGATGAGGCCAACCCTACCAACCATCCCATTTTCACCTTAGATATTGATTTAGGTTCCAGTGTGCTTCAACTCACTCATGCTCCCAAACCTCCTCTTGAACTCAGAAAGAAGCCCACCATTTCCCCTAAATTTCCTCCCTCCATCACCCCCGTCTGGAAAATGTTCTTTGATGGAGCCTCTTCCAGGGAAGGCGCTAGAGCTGGGGTGGTTTTTGTGTCACCTGCTCAGGAAACCATATCTCTATCATACAAATTAGAATTCAAAGCTACCCACAATGTGGCAGAGTATGAAGCTCTTGTCCTAGGGTTAAGATCCACAAGGGAAATGGGAATTCAGGAGGTAGCAGTGTTCGGAGATGAAGATTTGGTGGTCCAATAGATCAGAAATGCCTATCAGGCTAAGAATCCTCGACTCAAGAGTTACAGAAATGAGGTATGGGACCTAGTTGACAGTTTCTTCTCAACATTTAACATTTCTTTCATCCCAAGAGAAGAGAACGTGATGGCAGATTCCTTGGCTACATCAACAAGTAATTTCAAACTACCCTTGCCGCCTAAATTCAGATACGATGTGGAAGTGAAATACAGGCCCTCCATACCTGACAACGTCAAACATTGGAAGGTATTCGAGGATGATCTCGAGATCAAGAAGTTCTTGGAGACTGTCGAAGAATTTTCAGAAATGCATATCGATCGAGACTCTGTTTATGAATAAAATCTTGATAGGGGTAATTTTCTGAATAAGATTGCAGAACGTAACATTGTGCAGCTGCCCAGCAATCATATTCCGAGGGGACTGGTTCCTTTGGAAAGGATTTTTGATAGAAATGATGTTTCATTAAAAGGAGAGACCTCGGAGGATGAAACTGGTACTATTCAGTGCAACATTGGGACCGAGAGTGAGCCCAAGTTTGTCAAATTGTCAAGAAGTCTGATAAAGGAGCATAGGTCCGAATACATTGGACTTTTGAGGGAATGTGTTGATGTGTTTTCCTGGACCTACGAAGACCTCAAAACCTATAACACCTCTGTCATCGAGCATAAAATCCCATTAAAAGAGGAGGCAAAGCCATTTAGGCAGAAGCTGAGATAGATCTATCATATGCTGCTGCCTATCATGGAGAGGGAAGTGAAGAAACTGCTTCAAGTTCAGATCATTGTACCACTAAGATATTCAGAGTGGGTGGCCAACTTGGTGTCAATAAGGAAAAAGAATGGAGAGATCCGACTCTGTGTAGACTTCAGAAACCTGAACAGGAGCTCACAAAAGGATAACTACCCCTTACCAAAGATGGAACATATACTGCAGAGGGTAACATAAGCTTCTAGGATGTCCATGATTGATGGTTTCTCTGGCTACAATCAGGTCTTTGTCCTGCCTGAGGACAAGGAAAAGATGACATTTACTACTCCATGGGGCACATTCATGTACGCAAAGATGTTGTTTGGATTAATGAATGCAGGGGCAACGTTCCAGCGTACCATGGACATAGCTTTCGTCGGGGAAAAGGATAAATTTGTGGTCATCTATCTGGATGACATCACAGTGTTTTCAAATTCAGATAAAGAACATTGTCATCATCTCAGGAAGATCTTCCTGAAATGCAGGGGTTTTGGCATTTCATTAAACCCCAAGAAATCTATGTTTGCCATGCAAGAGGGAAAATTATTGAGCCACGTAGTATAAGCGGAAGGAGTCAGGATTGACCCTAGCAGAGTTGAAGCAATACAGGCCTTATCAATCCCGAGGTCCAAGAAGGAGGTCCAATCCTTCCTTGGTAAGATCAATTTCCTGAGGAGGTTTGTGCCTAACTTTGCTGAGGAAGTAAAACTTATAATAGCCATGCTAAGGAAAGGAAATGAAGTGAGGTGGACTTCTGAATCACGACATTCCTTCGAGCAAATAAAGAAGGCCCTGACTGAAGACCCCATGCTTATTAGTCCCGACTACTCAAAGGATTTCCTTATTTTCTCCTTTTCCTCTCCTGACATGGTGGTTGTTATTTTATTACAGACAAACAAGGCCGGACTTGAGCAACCTATTGCCTATTTCAGCCGAGCATTGAGGGATCTCGAAGTCGGGTATAACACTATGGAGAAGTAGGCCTATGCCCTGGTAAAGGCTCTCAAGGCATTCAGAATCTATGTCCTGCAGTAAAAAATCATTGCTTACGTCCCCTCAGTTGCTGTTAAAGACATTCTCGTCCTGCCTGACATAGATGGGAGAAGGAGTAAGTGGATCGCCAGGATTCTGGAATTTGACCTGGAAATAAATCCTACCAAGTTGATCAAAGGTCAGGGCTTAGCCAAGCTGTTGGCTGAAGCCAATTTCCAAGCTTTGGGAATAATTTTGATCAATGAATGCTCAGGAATCCAGCAGGATCGACTGTCTGAAAGAGACCCTCAAAGGGAGCCCCATTTGGCCTGATGTCCTTGGTATAAGGATGTCATATACTTTCTGCAGGAGTTGCAGCCTCCAGATGGCCTGCCAAGAAACAAAGCAAGAGCTCTGAAGCTCAAGGCAGTTATATATTTCCTTATTAATCAAATTTTATACTGGAAAGACCCCCTAGGGGTATTGTTAAGATGCATGGATCCACAAGAGGCTGATAGGATCATGGTTGAATTTCACAGCGGCTTATGTGGAGGGCACCATTTCTGGAAGGCCACAACCCACAAAATTCTCAGAGTCGGGTACTACTGGCCTACCTTGTTCACTAATGTCCACAGAGGAGTTAGAGCCTGTATCTAATGTCAAAGATTTGCAGGAAAACAATAGCTCAAGTCTCTGCCATTACAGCCTATAGTTGTTTCGGGACCGTTCCAGCAATGGGGCCTAGATTTTATTGGAGAAATTCACCCTGCTTCCAGTGGGCAGCATAGATGGATCCTGACTGCTACAGATTTCTTTACGAAGTGGATTGAAGTTATCCCTACTAGGAGTGCTTCGCACAAAGTAATCATTGGGTTCTTGGAGGACCTCATCACAAGGTTCGGCTGCCCAAATAAGATTGTCACTGATAATGCAACTGCTTTTGGGTCTGAGCCATTAGCCAATTTCTGTGAACAGTTCAAAATCAAACTGATTCACTCCACCCCGTATTATCCACAGGGAGACGGTTTAGCAGAATCCTCCAACAAAATCCTAATAAGAATCATCAAAAGATTGTTGGAAGACGACAAGAAGGCCTGGCATTCCAGATTGAAATTTTCTCTACGGGCCGACCGAGTGACCACAAAGAGATCTATAGGCATCTCTCCTTTCCAATTAGTCTATGGAGAAGAGGTTGTTTTTCCTTCTCATCTAGCCATTCCTGTGGAAAAATTCCTCCAGGATCATCAAGAAGAGCCCGATGACATGATTAGAAGGATTCATCAGCTAGTGGAGGTCCAGCAGGCCAGGGAGCAAGCAATGGACAGAATTCAGGGCCATCAGCAAAGGATCAAGCAGGTTTTCGATAAGAAGGCCAAGAAGGAGCAGTTCCAGATAGGAGACCTAGTGCTGAAATGGGACGCTCCTAAGAAAGATAAGGGCAAACACGGTAAATTTGAAGCCCTGTGGATCGGCCCCTTCAAAATCTCTGAATTTTTCTCAAATAAAACTTACAGGTTGCAGGATTTGGAGGCTGAAGAAGTTTTCAACAGCCCAGTAAATGGGCATTTTCTTAAAAAAAAAATTGTCTGAGCCTTCAGTGACTCCTATGTTTTGTAAATACTGTCCTTTCTGTTCTTTGTTTTTACTTTTATTGTTTCTGCTTAGTAAGTGACTCCATAGCCCAACAACAAGGCACTGGAACTACAAAATGAGTCCTTAGAGCATCACAGGGATGACTCTATCCCCCATGGAGCCTAATGTTAGCAACATTACTTGTCTTCAGCATCAGGACATCCAGGTCTGCAGGTTGCACAAGGAGCGCACAAAAAAAGTCCTTTTCAGACTTAAAATCAAGTGAGCGCGCAGGATTATAGTGTCAACGGTCTGGATCCATCCATATAAGCAGATCAGTGGTTAGCGGGAAATCGCGAATCAGAATTTGCGCCGAAGTTAATACCATAGATTGCGCCCATATTGTGCGTAGGGGAGAATAGTGGCCATCCATCCAGAGGATGCGTAGCACAAGATCTAGTCGTGTCGGCGTTTCGGCATTCGAGAGTTCGAGGGGTGAGAGTTTCATGTTGTTCTACATCTCGAAACCCTGAACCCCGATAGCGCTGAAAGCGCCGAAAGCAGGGTCCATGGTATCACGAAACCTTTTCAACCATCCATCCAAAGGGGACACATGGCAGCAAACTGAGCCATCTCGACGTTTCGCCCATCGCGACTCCAAGGCGCAAAGAGCAGCTCCGTTATATTTCGACGCACGAGATGCCGAGAGAGTCTCGGACCCGGGCCCACAGTAGCGGCGAGTGAGTTCAGGACCGTCAGATCTCAGAGGGACGTGTGGCACCAGACTAAGACATATCGGTGTTTCACCCATCGCGATTTCAAATTGCAGGAATAGCTCCTTCCCATTCGCGAACGTCGAAAGCGCCTTGGGAATAAGCACGTGGTCACAGTCCATGGTTACTTGGGGAAAGAAAGGAGCTGTGTAAAGAAGGCCAAAGGTGCGGAGTTTAGTTACAAAGGGGATTATCGCAATGTCCTAGTGCCATCGAGTCCGATCTCAAAATTGTTTCTTGCTTGGAGTAAATGATGTCAGGAGCGGGTGGTTGAAACCTCCTTTCATTCATTAAGTATAGGGAATGGAGAGTCTGGCAAGCGGTCCGCTCGAAGAGGCCCTGTGTATCAAATTTTTCAAAGAAGCCATGCCGAAGTCCTCAACTCGACAGAGAAGTCTGCGCACGCTAGCCCAGCACTTAATGGCTCAGCTACCCTCCTTACAGGAGCCATGTGTAGTTAGGGTGGTGCTTAAAGAAATATATCAGTACGAGTTTGACTGAATGGACACCAAGCTTTAGGTGACTGGACACGCCTCTGTGAGGTGAATTTTCCTGAGTATATAGACTCAGTTTTAGTTTTTGTAAAGCATCGATGGTTGAGAAAATCTCCTGATTGTAAGGTTTTGATGAAGTGTTGGCCGCTCTGGTTAATGTATAAGGAATTTGAGATTTCTTACTTTATGGATGTCAACTTCCCTTCCATCTCTTTGTTTACTGTGTTAGAACAACTCGGAATTGGAGGATCCAGTCAAGTTGTGACTGTTATAGGATGATGTAGGTTGGATCACTGTAATAGTCACATCGTTTCTAATTGGTTCTTGTGATGTTCTCAGCGTTGAAATGACTTGGAATTGAAGGATTCAGTGGAGTCACCCCTCATCTCCTTGAAGCTCTGGACCAAGAGGATCTTAGCTTCCGAGTTTTTCGTCCTCAAGATTCTGAAGGCCTGTTTCCTGAGGTAGTCTTGCTCACCCTTTTCACAAGTCTTCCTTCTTCGACCCTTTAAGCATTTGATGACAGAAGTTGGATCAAGACCTCCCTTTCTTTCTACATACCAGGCCCAGTTTACCAAGTTAAAGCTATATTTTCTTGAGTCTTTACCCATCTGATCACCCCATTAAACAAATCATGAAATAAAACTGATGGTCATTGGGCTCTGCTCCTGCAAGAAATCTAGTAGTGACTTCTGATGCTAACACAATGGTTTGCACAAGACCAGATATTGCACATGTAGTGGGAGTCATGAGCAGGTATATGAACAATCCAGGTAAATAACATTGGGAGGCAATAAAGTGGATTCTCAGGTATTTGAGAGGTACTGCTACACATGCATTATGTTTTGGAGGTTCAGACACTTTTCTACAGGGATATGTTGATTCAGATATGGTAGGTGATAAAGATAGCAGGAGGAGCACCACAAGGTATGTTTTTACTATAGGTGGAACATTAGTAAGTTGGATTTTGAAACTGCAAAAGGTTGTTGCACTTTCAATAATGGAGGTAGAGTATGTTGTTGCTACAGAGGATAGTAAAGAGATGATTTGGTTACAAAGGTTTATGGAGGAATTGGGAAAGAAGCATGAGAATAGCAGGTTGTACTGTGACAGTGAGAGTGCAATTCATCTTGCAAAGAACTCAGACTTTCATTTGAAGACTAAGCATATAAAGTTAAGGTACCACTTCATATGATCCACCTTGGAAGATGGACATTTGAAGTTGGAAAAGATACACACTAGCCAGAATCCTGCAGACATGTTAACAATGGGAGTAACCAGAGAGAAACTGAGTTCCTGCTCAGTTTCAATTGGTCTTCAAGAACGAAGATGAAGATGAGAAATTTTTCAGGTCCAAGAAGGTTCAGAGTCCAACATATACAGTAGTGGTGGAGTTGTTGAGATCAGTCTCCAAGTGAGAGATTGTTGGTTGTGGAGCCTAATTATCTTCCTGATTTAGAGGTCCTTGCTTTCAGCCATGTTTATACTCCATGAAGACTTTACACCCTAGAAGTATGTACACTCTTCCACGTGGGAGAGTGCAGAGGGAGGGTACCCCCTATACGGGGTTAGGGGGGGCTTTCCCCCCAGCTGGGGGTTTCGAGGGCAAGTGGACCCCCGGTGAGGGTTCTCGGGCGAAGTCCTTGAAGGAAAAATTGCCTTGTAAAAG
>CBVK0102711091.1:0-18560 GCA_900067695.1 Picea abies
TGTGTGTGTGTGTGTGTGTGTGTGTGTGTGTGTGTGTGTCTGTGTGTGTGTGTGAACAGTCAATACTTTTTTTTCCTTGGAGGACATAGTTGGATGAAGGAGAGTCACCTCTTGCCCCCTTTTCTCACGATGAATGAATGCCTCAAACCCTAATAGGGTTTCACCCTCAAGGGAAAGGAAGATGTGTAATGGTGGTCAATCTACCTGAGGAGGATCTTGGGTTAGGGTTGAAAGTGGAATTCAAATGCCTTTAGACATCGACTAACATGTTGTTACTTCAACTCCTTCCTATGTGAATCTACTAGTTCCTTCCCACATGGATTTGTTCATTCCCTAACGACCTAGATTTGTTGCAATTCGATCTCTTTCATGGTTTGATTTGTGGAGTATGGGATGTGATATTCAATGTTTTCCTATAAGGACACTAATGCCACCTAGATCTTAGGGGTTTATGCTCCATAACGGCCATATTTTCTTTTGTGGTTGAAGGTATTGCATGTGGTTGTCTTGCTAGCCAAACCTGTCAGCAAGTCTCTTGGAGTGACTGTGTAAGGTTTCAATATGTTGATGTTTCTTTGTAGCTAAGTTAGAGTTTGATTTGGCTTTTTTGTGGTTGAGCTAATGGGACCATGGTGGCCTAGGCTATGACATAGGGCCTAGAGACTTGGGTTGGCTTCTCCTTCGATAATGTGAGCTCCCTCTAATATTTGGCTACCCAAAGTCTCGTCTAGTATATTAACCCTCTATGCAAAACCTTTTTTGTTTGCTTAGATTTTGGTATTTTCTACCCCTTACATCTCACAAGGATTTAGGATTTTGTTAGTGGGTAGAGTCATCCCATATAAGCTCATAAGTGCAATTTCCCTACACACTATCGAAAAATCTTGGGGAATGATTTATCCTCAAGCTTGGGATATTTCCATGCTTGATGTAAATGATATGTTCAAGCTTGGGATATTTCTTTGTTTGATGTAAATGATATGTAAAGAAACAAGATAATCATTTCATATATGTTGGATGTCTTCTTTTGTGACATGCTCTTTTTTTCTTTTAAACAATTTTTATTTTTTAATAGATCATATAAAAAAGATAAATATCATTATACAAATTAAATAAAATTCATTAAAAAAAAAAAAAAAGAGTGGTCAACATGACTAGATTGATAGTGATATTTGAAGTGATCGGTTAAACCAATTTTGAGTCAAACTAATCAATTTATCCTTGAACCAACTTAACTTGTTTTCCAAACCAACCAATTCAAACTTGAAGTAGATCAAAATCGATTCAAGGTACTTTATTAAAACTAGTTAAAACCAGCCCATTTGATTTGAACTAGCAAATCTAAAAGCATGCATTGATTCAAAGCTCATGGGCAATCTTCAACTTCTTTGAAAACCCATTCTTTCACCATCGACTAATTACACCGAAAGTGTTTTTTGGACGGGACATCTCTCAATTCTTTCACCATAGACTAATAGATATTGTGGATCGATGGATAGAGTAAATGCAAGTCAGTACTGGATAATAATATTCTAATGATTATAAACCACCCCACCCTGGTGGTGTGGAAAAATTCCAACGATAATAAAACTAGTGTGGAAAAAATCATTCGTATGTCGTTTTTTCGAAGTACAGTGTTTGCACATTTCTAATCAAATCGTCGTTCAAAGGAATCCAACTTCATCTCTATAAATTGTCTCACTGCTGCGTAACAAACAAAAGCGTTTTTCAGAAATACACACTACACATTTAGAAGAAACGGCAGGCTTTCCGGGATTTGTTGCAGGAAGGAAGCAGGCCTGCCTTATTAACGTCGTAAAGATTCAGTCAAAAAAAACCATTGAGATTCATAGTTTCACTGTTGAACTTTGCTCTTTGGTTGTGGCACGACCTAGAACTTTGAAAATTTCAAAAGTTGGGTGGTTACATCATTGCTTTCTCTTTGGTGATTCGTTGGATTTCGATATAAGTCACCGAAAATGGGGCGATTTGAAACAATGGGTGAATCCCTTTGTGGTGTCACTCACCTCAATGTCTAGGTGATTGCCCACTCTTAGATAACCCATGACACATTGTCTTCTCACATCCCTTTGTGGGGTCACTCACCTCCATGTTTAGGTGATTTCCCATGAAGCCTTTTCCTCTCACACCCTTTTTGGATTTACTCAACCCATTGTTTTAGTGAGGCGTCGTAGTGAGTGATAAGCCTAACATATTTACAAACTAGAATACTCCAACAATTTTCACTTGCTTGCCATTAAGCACCTAATAAATTAGAAAGAAAACCAAACACTATAAATTCTAATTGATTTTTACTATTGATCAAAGTATAGTGATGTTTTATGCCTTCAAAGTGCTGCAAAATTGAACATTTCAAGACATTAGAATGTTTTCCTTGAATATTTATAGGAAAGATGAATGTGTTAAAATCTTGTTGAGTGGTTACTTTGTCATTCAAGATAGGGTAGTTCAACATCTTGATATAAAATGAGCATTGATCACATCTATGGCTTATTGATCTCATCTAAACCTATTTTGGGGGGATTTTGATTAAGTTGTATCAATAACCCTTGAAAATGTCCAGAGATGTAATTATGAATTCAATTCCATCCTAATCCATTAGTCCTCGAGAGATTCTCTATATATATCACCATCCCTTGATCATGTCCTCCCACTAGATGTCCATTGAAAAATAACTTGTTGGAAGCTCATTTTCATTAGCACTAGACATATAACTATTGTTTGTACAAATGAATAAGAAATACATTGACACTATAAGGTATCCTCTATCGGTTATTCATGTACCATCTAAAAAAACACTCCTTTCTTTCGGCAACATAACTCCCCAAATTCAATTTAGCATTTACTTACCCATGTTTGGTAGCCTTCATGTTTTCTCTATTTGGGAACCGAAGAAATGACTCTATGCACCGTCAAGTTCTAGAATCGTCTTTTAGAATAAGGGGTTTAATTACCTCCACTTCAAATCTTTCTTTGATCTAATGGATTTTAGTATATTCTAGGTTATAAGATTTCTCGAGTATAATTGGAAGATTCCCACAAGTGTTTCTACGCTATGAGAGCATGCATCTGTAACCCTAAGGGAGTCACTATAGTGACACAAAGAGTGCTCTACTATTAGGAAAGCATCCATAGCCTTGGTAGAGTTGTTTGCATGACCTTCATCACATGTCTTCCTTTCCCCTTTTGGTTGCTTTGTCATTGTTTTTATTTTCTTTAGCTATATGCATTTGTAACACTTACTTGGTGGCACAAAGGGGAAGTAACGACTTAAACAATCATAATAGCAAGTGGTGTCACCATATATTGGGTCATTGTTGATGAGAAAGAAATATGCTAATTTATTCATCTAGGAAATCCATTAGAGCCTATATTTGCTTTCTCCCATGATGCCATTAATCCTAGAGGATGGAGACTAGGAACTAAGTATATCTTCATGCTTTATTGAAAACAATATCTAAGGAAAATAGCTAAAAGGAAATCAAACACCTACAACAATGTTGTGGTAGAAACTAAAGTAATATAAGCCTACCAACTAGAAAGTTTAAGGTCATAATCAAACAAGGATTATAAGTTATTCTCACAAGAAACTCTATCTATAAAATACCTAGCTTGCTAAAAATTGATTAAAATGCCCTGATGCAAAATAAAATTAACAAAGGGCAGCAGGTCCAAATTTTCCTCACTCATCTAATATCATATTAAAAAATCATGAATGCATCTAACTTAGAAAACACAACATCATTCAAATAAACATTTACACAATGGAATTAACCATAAGCAATAACAAAAACCACTTATTTGTTTGTGGAGAAACAAATGGCTGCATATGAAAGACGTTCCTCCCAACCATAGGTTTGTTGTTCCTTTTCTCTCAACAACAAGCCACCCTCAAGCTGAGGATATGAGTCCACAAGGAGTTTTTTCTCTTTTTTCCATTGTCCACACACTCAAAGACCCGATTCTCAGGTTTCTACTCCGACAACAATTCCAATATGTCGGCTCTATTTCCCCTCAACTTGCACAACCCAAGGAATAGGATCACCCTTCTTTTCCACACAGCCCCTTGAGCCTTTGATCCAGATTTATGAGTGGAACGAAATGAAACGTAGATCTATAGCATTAACACAGATATACAGAGAACAATAACAGAGATACAATGGAACTTAAATTCTATTCAATAAAGAAATCTGTTGAAACTATAAAATGCAGAATGAAAACAATCTTGCTCAAATGGTGGTAGTTAATCTCTGAGAAGAGATGTGGTGGCTACGTGCATTCATTTGAACACATTACAATGAGGCCTCCGAGACATTTTTTAGCATCAAGAAGTAAATAGAAAACCCTAGACAACCAAAAACCTAACCCTAGGAGATGAAGCACCAAAATTCATGTGGGCCCTGATGGGGTCAGTTGGTACATCAACTTCCTAGGGTTGTAACTTTTGCTTACGATCTTCATTTTAGGCGCACGATAGCCCGTTGGAAAGGTCTATTTGAGGACTAAACATGTTGTCATCACACTTTGACTTTGTCTATAGTGTAAATGTGGCAGGCCCAAAAACGTTGTTTAGGGCCTCAAAACGACCACGAAAGTTTAGAACCCGAAAAGCTAGAAAACAATTGTCAAGATGAAAATTGTAACTGCCAAGATAGAAGTTGTATGTGAGCGAGCTAGAAGAGGTGGATGGCCACCGATGTCCACCTATATCAATCCTCCCTCCTTAGGAAGCAATGGTCTCCATTGCGTTGAATTCCTTCATCAGATGAGGAAATTCCTGTTGAATTTGGCCCTATGTGAGCCACTTTCCTTAGTGCAGAAGATGCCCTGCTTTGACAACTCGATAAAGTTGAAGCTTTTGTTGGTGAGTACCCTTGACCTGTGTGTCCACGGTCTGATCAATGGATTCATGCTCCATGCAGTTAGGGTTGAGCTATGTCGGTGTCAACTATTATGTTATCTCTGAGGTGTCCAATAAGGGTGGAAAGTTTGGTCGAAGGAGATCCACATTAAATATTGGGTGCAAGCCAAGGAAAGGGGGAATGTTGAGCTCAAAAAATTGTCACCCACAACCTTGGTGATGGTGTAAGTTCCATAATGAAGTGGAAAAAGATTACGATGGGGTCCTGTAATGAATTCTTTTTGCAAGTTCAGCAAAACTTTGTCTCCTACTTGGAACTTGTGTGGCACCTAGTGTTGATCATGGCGTTGCTTGTACTTGGCATTGGACTTCTGCAAAATATCTTGAACCTGTTGGCGGATGTGCTAGATTCCTTCAATGAACTGGGTGGCTTTGTCGGCTTTGGTTTGTGCATGGGACAATTCTTCTTATGTGAACGCAAGGGGTAGTGCAACATCCATGGGACCCAATGGTTGAAATACCAACCCCATGTGAAAAGGGCTGCAGTCGGTTGAGCTATGTATGGCTCTGTTGTAACTGTGTTGAACATAGAGAAAGACTTGCATCCCATGTGTGTGGATTCTTGGAATTGTACATGCGCAAGATATGCATGATCATCATGTTAATGACCTCGGTTTGGAAATCCGTTTTGGGGTGGAAGGTCATGGATTTGGTGAACATGGTGTCCATTCGTGACCAGAGGCTCGACCAGAATGTACTGAGGAACTGGTTGTCCCAATTTGAGACAATGGTTTGTGGTATCCCAAAATGTACCCACACTCATTCGAAGAAGAGCTTGGAAGTGGCCTCTATTGTGATGCTCTTCTTGCAAGCGACCATAATCACCATCTTGGAAAATCGATCAACAACCATGAAAACATAGTCATTTCCCTGCTTGGCTGAAGGAAGGCCTGACATGTAGTCCATTGAGATGGATTCTCTGGTCCTATCGACAGTAAGAAGAGGGGTGTACATGCCTTGTTTCTTAATGGTTGGTTTGGCAATGGCGCAGGCCATGCAAGATCCAATATACTTGTTGGAATCATGTCAGAGTTTCAGCCAATAGAAATGTTGTCACAACACTTCCACTGTCTTTTCTACGTTGAAGTGTCCTACCAGCCGACTGTAGTGAGATTCCAAAATAAGCTTTGCTCCCTCGCTTGATGGAACATAGAGATGGTTCGGATGGCACAACAACCCATACTGTAGATGAAAATCAAAGACAATTGTGTTTGTTCCCAACATATGGTAGGTAGTGGTGAAGTAAGGATATCTCTCGTAGAGTTGGGTCCATCCAAAGGTCTCATGTCCAGAGGAGTGTCTAGCACCATGGTTAGTGCGACAATTGGAGGTCGGATGAGGCAGCCAAAAACGTGGTTTGTGCTCCCTATATTATACTTGATGTTGAGATGGAACTGTTGCATGTATGTAGACCACTTCTCATGGTGGTCATTCTGCAATTTTCTTTGTGTCTACATGAACTGCAGAGGCTTATGATAAGTGTGGATGATTGTCTCCTTCCTGAGAATGCAATGCCTCCACTGGCAGTAGGCTTGTACAATTGAGTACATTTATTTTCCATAAGTGGGGTACTTACGGATAGTATATGCTAACATTTCACTATGATATGCCATATGATGTCCATGCTGAGTGATAATTGTGCCCATAACATAGTCTGAAGCATATGTCTCAATCTCAAAAGGTTGTTGCAGGTTGGGTAATGAGAGCATCAGGGCTAAGCACAAGTGTTGCTTCAAATCATCGAATGATTTATGTTGTGACTGACCCCACACATTTTTTTTCTTGCCACCGCCTCTGGTCACTTGGTTAAGGGCCCATGCAATATGGGAGAATCCCAACACAAGCCTACGATAGAAATTTGAAAGGCCTAAGAAGATTTGAAGCTTAGTGAGTTTGGTTGGGGTTGACCAGTCACAGATGACCTGGATCTTGGTTGGATCAACATGCACCCCTCCTCATCAACAATGTAGCCTAGGTATTGGACCATGTTCATGTCAAAGGAAAAAAATTTCAAAATTGCATATAGCTTGTGTTGCCGCAGAGTGTGCAGAACCTGTTGAATATGTTGCAAGTGTTCCACCCAATTCTTGTTGAAGATGAGTATGTCATCCAAATACACCACCACAAAATAATTAGTGAAAGGCTGCAAGATATCATCCATCATCCTCATGAAAGTTGTTGGAGAATTTTTCAAGCCAAAGGGCATGACTAGCCATTTAAAAAGACCTTTTTTGAACTTGAAGGCATTCTTCCATACATCGGTCTACTCTATTGGGACTTGGTGGTAGTTAGACTTCATAGCAATCTTACTGAAGTATTTGGCCCCCTTCAATTGGTCAAGGAGATCGTCAATTTGAGGAATTAGGTATTGGTTCCTCACTGTGATTTTATTTAGGGCTCGGTAATCAATGCAGAGTCACCATGTCCTGTCTTTCTTCTACACAAGCATGATTGGGCTTCCACAAGGTGATGAGCTTAGGTGGATGTGCCCCTTTTCGAGCATCTCTTGGATCTAGCACTTGATTTCCTCATTTTCTGACAAAGAGTGGTGATAGACTGGCCCATTGGGTAGCGGTGCATCGATGGTCATATCAATTGAGTGCTTGACATGACAGTGCATTGATACCCTAGTGGGTGAGGAGAAGATGTCTTTGTATTCTTCCACAACCTTATCCACTGACTTTTGTTGTGTGGAGAGACCTGTCGTGGAGGCCAAGGTTGTGGTTGCAACCTTTTGCTCACTTTGAGCATGAATCACGAAGAAGACAAACTTCACGTTCTCAGAGATGACCTTCCTGCATTGCTTGGCAGAGATAAAGGAAATGGTGGTAGATAGGACTACCTCGTGTATCCTGTATAATTTCCTATCCAAAGTAATCATAACACTACGAGGCCTAGACTCATATACAACATCAAGTTTCCATAAATAAGGTTGGCCCAAAAGAACATCACAAAATTCAAGGGAGACGACATCACACAATACCTCATATTTGAATGGATTTTTGACATAGGCCAAGCGACACTGTTGGTTGACGCAGAGATCACTCCCTTGGCAGAGCCATCCGATGGTGTACGGTTGTGGGTGTGGTGTTGTCGGTAGAGCCAACTGCTTAATGACCTCCACTGAGATGAGGTTCTTCTAGCTACGACTATCAACGATGAAGTGTAGTGGAGTACTCTTCACCCACATTTATGAATGAAAGAGTGCTCACCTTCTCTGGTTCATCAGGTTTGTCACTTGGCAGGATCCATGCTAACATTGCTAAAACAAGTATCTTGCGCCAGCCTAATAGGATTTGTGGTAACATTGCCGCAACAATCAAGCTCTGGAGAGAAAACTACAGTGACCAAGAAGACGTGAACCTCTGCTGGACCCTCACCCCAAGAATGATCATATGGTCGATATGGAAGGAAAGGAACCGACGCATTTTCAAAAACCAGAGCTAGCCAGAACAGAAGATCAAGGAAACAATAACATCCATGATACGTGAGATGGTGATGAGCCACAACTTCCAGGAGGGTAGAGCGCAACCCACGGATTAGGACTCCTGAGTCCTAGAGGTTTTCCAACTAGCAGGTGGGTGCAACCCCAATCCAAATAGACAGCAGCCACAACTCCAAGTAGGTGAGCGCAACTGGAAACCGCCACCTTCAAGCTCCCTCAAGTTGAATTTTGACGGGGTGGGGAAATCCAACCCAGGAAGAATAGGTTTGGGAGGGGTAATCAGGGATAGTAAAGGGAACATCATACGACTGTACGCAAGAAGCCTGGGCAACTCAACCAATAACGTCGCAGAATTCAGAGCACTTGGAGATTCTCAGCCAGGAGGGGATGACGAACGCCATAGTGGAAGGAGACTCTGCGCTAGTCATCAACACAGTGATAAAACTCCAAAATAGTACCAAAATAGGTAAAAATCCAAAGGCATTGGTGATTGGCCTACCTACTGAAAAAATCCCAGGAGTACTTGCGGACAAGGATCACTGTGGAGTTACACTAGGTGAGGAGGTTAGCAAATGGACTAGCAGACAGAATAGCAAACAAGGGGATCGAGAACGAAGGTCTAGAACTGGACACAATCTAGCACAACATCTCGCAAGGTCAATTTCGTGCAAAATGCACCCAACTTGCGGTAAAATACTGGGACAACATGAATAGTACGAAAGATTATGGAAATAATGGAGGTGTAGCAGACACTAAAGGACACGTAGGTCCCAGACAGGAGATAATGGCCTACCAATCAAATAAGGTTATAAATGAAAACGCAGATCACACATCAAGTGAAGGTATGGCACCACGGTCCAGTCAATAAAAAGAAGTACAGAAGTTACCCATTGGAAAGAAGAAGAGATAACTCGCAGGAGGCAAAGGACAAAGGATGACAGGTTACACTAGGGCCAAGTAGGAGCACACCTCACCTAAGAACAGAGATGGGACAGGGAAAGGGATGGCATACAACGAGTAGGGAAAAGCATTGGTGGAAGGATAACGACAAGATCATAAAGTGCACATGCTCTGGAATAGAGGATACTGATGGGCAGAACCACCTTGAAGAGCAGGCCATGATTGCAAGGATGGGACCGCAGTCGGGTTGGCTCCATAAAGGTAGGGACACTAAAATTTACCACAGAACGAGGCATCGCAATTACATGGGCCACCTTACTTACCAAAAAGGTGTGAAACAAAACTAGTAAAGAACCCAATGTAAGAACCACCACCTGCAAGTGAAGATGGTATGCATGAAGAAACTCGGCAGCAAAAGAGGCCCCTAGGGGAAGGAACCTCCACAGAGTGCCCGGCGGAAGACAAGAATCGAACAAGCGGCCAAGGAAGCAAAGAAAACCTTCCACATGAAGATAAACACCAAGGGGAAGAAGATCATTAAAATATGGGAGGGAAAAATCAACAATGCCCGTAGGGGAAAAGCCTGGTCAACACTAACCTAGGAAACAGGGGGGATACGGGACCTTGGAGCCACACAACTGAGGTTAATCCTCTACCACAAGACGGTGGAGGAAGCTTGGAGAACCAAAATGTTGATAGGAAATATGTGTGCAGACCGAGGGGAGACCAATAGGATGGAAACCAAAGAGAAGAAGAAAGAGCACACATGAATTCTCAATCGCCTCAGTAACCTGGAGGCGGGGGTAAAAAGGTTGGTGGAGGACCAGAAAAGACAACAGGAGAAACTGGAGCAGATGGCAGGCCAACTTCATCTCTATCTACACTACATACACCATATAGATATCACTCCAACCGACATAAATGGAACACCAACATGCATCAAAAAGCTAGGTCTGGTGGAACAGAGGGAGGAGGACATGGCACAACAAGAAGGGGATGAAGAGCACCCCTTCAACCTAGACTAGCCCAGATCATGTCTCTAAGAGTAGGAGCTAACCCCACTATGTTTAGACTTTTTGTTTATTTTGATGAAGTATTAAGACTGGATTATGGTAGCCTGGGTTGGTTTCCCGTGGTGGCGACCCAGGCACTTCTTGTTTATCAGATACTGCATTCCAGGGACCCCGGATTGGGTTTCCGTTCAAGCAAATCCTGGGATTTCAAGCATTAGTTTTGTACTATAACATTATAACACAATATAGATTCACACACTCATTTACAAAAAAAAAAAAAGTAAAGAGGAACACATAACTCAGGGTCGACAGAATTTGGAATCTTCGTTTTGTATTCTAATTAATCACTACAAATGAAGAAAACTTCTCTAGTACAGTTGACCGCAAAAAAGCCTTTTCTTAGTCTTATGAAATTATATTTATACAAAGTCACCAATTCTTGACAGTTGGTGATTTCCTAACTCCTAGGGGCTAATGATTACAAAAATGCAAACTTGAACCGTTTACATGGTTATCTTTTATTTCTCTATCATCTTGATTATATGAGCCTACAATATGATACTTCATTGCTTCTTTGAAGTATCTCCTTCTTTTGGTCTGAGACATTCAATACATTTTTCTAGAAAATGCACTAAAATTCTAGGAGGCTCTGGTATATCCTTTGCCTTGAACAGATAAAGTTTCCTCTAAATTTTCGGAAATCGGTCTCCAATCCCTTTGTCAGCGAACTTAAGTGATTGCAATTTTAAATTTGGCTTCACCAACCACCTGTCTATTTTGGTAACATTAATCTCTTTTAGTTGTGAAATTTCAATCTGAATTTCATTCAAGTTCCCTTTGAGTTTCATTTGATGTCTTACAATATTGATCTGTCCTAGTAGCCCGGGACAATTATCTTTTCCAATGCCTAATGATCCTTTGTCTAGCAAATCAAAGGTCTCTTCGCAATCATCCTCAACTTCCTTGGCCATTTTCTTGCTTTTGGCTATGTTGGCCTCCCATACTTTAAGCACGATCTCACCCCTGATCTGCTCTATGACAGACAGCCTTGGAGTTTCTGATACCTCTTCTTTTGTCGAAAGTACAACTTCCTTTTGAAAAGTATCCCGGGCTGCTTTAGCCTCTTTTTCTTTGAAAACAATGTTATTGAAAGATTGACTTACTTCTTGGAAATAGTTCTGAACAACCTCTACTTTAGAAATCAATCTTTGTTGGTCTTCTTCTATCTTCATATGCACCTCCAGTGCCTAGGCGTGAAAACCTTTTAAATCTATCACCTAATTTTCAATAGAATTCAACTTATCCTACAATTGCCTTGCTAATTCTTCCTACAGGATGACCTGCCCTTGATTAGCTTGTATCTTCTTATACATCTCATCCAAGCTAGACTTGAGGAGTTGGATTTCTTGTTTTTCAACGTCTCTAGCTTGTTCCAGCCCTTTGTTTATATCCTCTCTAATACTACTCTTTGAGTTATGTATTTGACTCTAAAACTGGGCTATCATCTGATTCTTCTGCTTCAGCCTTGTTTTCATATTGTCAACTAAAAATAAGTTAGTCATTACTAAATATCCCATAGAGCCTGCTACCTCTGTGGCAAAATCTTCCTCTTCTAGGTTTTGTCCATCTAAGAGCACTCTATGTTTCTTTACCATTGTTCCTCATTTCAAATGCATTTCTTGTTTCACTACAACTTTCCTCTTCTTACTGAAAAAGTAGTCAGAAGAAGGTATCTCTTCTCTAGAGATTCAAGTAAGGTCACTTACATATATAATTTCCAGATGAGGAGTCCCAAAATTTTACTGTAAAGGAGTCAATGATGCAATAGGGCTACCCAACTCTGTGAGTTGTGTTCCTTCTTTTGTTTTGGGACTATCAGCAAGGATAGTTCGTGATGAAGGAGGAATCATTTGATCTGATTTTAAAGGAGTCTCGGATTTGGAATTTGTTTCAAACCCTAGATGCTCTCTCCACGAGGTTTCTGATCTTTGTGAATACCCTTCAAGATTCTTTGAGTTATCCTTTGTAGTCCCTTTATCTTGAGATTTTGATTCGAAACCTGGAGGTATCTCTTCTTGTTCTGAAGGAGAGGTTATTGATTCCCCTTGTAGTATTTTTGGCAACCCACTTTGTCTGTGCTTCTGGAAAGCAAGAAATCTAGTCTGCAGGTCAGGGGGTAACACCTGGACTCTCTCTAATATCTCCTCATATGCTCTGGCTCCTTTGAATATGTCATCACAGGGGGGGTCTTCATGCTCAAACGTTTTCATGTTGCAATGAGCTAGATGATTTCCCACAATTTGGTATGGTTCGTGCTTTCTGAGTTCAATATCTACCAGCTTGATGTCTTCTAATGTTGCGGCTTCCACTTTAGAATGGCCAAGATTAAGCAATGAAAACTTCCCAATCTGTAGAGGAAAAACTGGCCAGAATTTCTTCTGAGTTGCTTTTAACTCTGTACCAATGCCTCATGTTATTATCCGGTATGCCACTTCTTTGCACACTAGTCTACTAAGGATAAATTTAGTTAGAACATGGGGGGGAATTGAACAACCAAAGACTCTGACATAAGAGAAATTCTCTTTGATAAATCAATCAGCAACTGTTTTGAGGTTTCCCATGATTTGCTCTGAAATCCAAGGGGGTGGGTATCCATACAATATTTGATGCACAGGTATCACTACATAGTGATAGATCTCGTAAAAGAAATGTTTTTCTTTCTCTTCCCATAGTTGAGAGTGATAGATATGGATGGGTTCTGCACAAGTTGAATTCCAGTTCCAATTCTTCAAAGGGAAAGGGGTCATATAACAATTAGCGTCCATAATATATGCAGACATATAAAAAGACGTAGATTGTCGCTTTGACTTTGTCGTTTGGTACTCTACAATCTCCTTGGTTAGCTTATCTGATAAAATCTTATCCCAGTTGCAAGTGTAACCCTCGGCTATCTCATGTATGATTGGCACCCATTCCGCGGGGAAATGGGTAGGGATTTTCCTCCCAAATAGTCTACATAACATCATTGCTATATAAACTATGTATTCATTTAACGATGATGTGGCATAGATGCCATGGGTATCATCTCTACAAAATTTTGGAATTCCCCACCATTCTTTGATTATATCTAGATATGTTTGGTCAAATTCTATACACTCCTTTCTTTGAAATTCTTCTACGAATTTGACATTATAAATATATTTAGAAACAGGGAATAGCTTGTACATTACTTGAATATGTGCTGGTCTGAATGAGCCGACGACGACCTTTTGATGGTTCATGATACTCCTGGTCTGCACATCGGTGCTCATCAAAGCCCAGTTTATCATGTCATTGTATGGCATGAGCTTAGGTTGTGTGGCTATTTTATGGAGCTCAGCCTCTACTATATCTCTGAGTTTATTTTCATTCTTTTCGTTTCCGAAATCGTCGGGGCAATTCCTAACCTCATGCTCTAATATTTCAAAAATCTGCATCCAGGACTGGACCGAATCTACAACATGTTGCGTAGTATCAGATATAACATCTGAATTCGGACCTGAGCTTTCACCGGCGTCATCATTCTTTTTTTGCGTTTTCCTGGGTGTCATGATACCTATGATAAGAAGCGAGTAGTTATTACAGAGAAGAAGGTGTAAGTTTTCTCAAATACAAATTGCTAATTTACTGAAAGTGAGAAAGAAATTTGAATCAGAAACCTTTATTCACCTTTAGCCTGCCTTAATTAGACTGTGCTTTCTACGGTTCATAAATTCATTTGCCTTAATGAGGAGAGTACGTCTAGAGATATATGTCTTACACTATAAGATATTTCATTAATTTATAATAAGTGTTGCCAAATATCGGCGATTCAAAACTGGGATTTTGAAAGGAATGTCTTCGAAAACTCCCGAATAGTGAAACGTGAAAAGTCATTTAATATCATTAACCCTGTTTTAATGTTAATTTAATTATGCTTAAGCGCTTAATACTTTCAGGATTTCGGGCTTCGGGGTTTTTTGAGTGTGAAAGAGTGATAACTCTTTGATTTTCCGAAATGCGATTGATTAACGATTTGTTAAGTATGGTTAAAATTTAATTAATCACAATTAAAAAGGGATTTCGTAAAAAAACACATCGGGACTTTGAACTGTTGTTTAAGTTGAGATGGCCGAAAAAGAAAATACGAAAAGCTTAGAAAGTTGTTAAACGTTTTTAATTATTCCTTTTAATTCGGTTTAATTTGTTTTAAACAATCACTTTTCGAGACTTCGGTGTCGGGACTTTGAAGTTGTTATTTAAAAATCATACTTCGTGAATAGCCGAACCCCGAAACCTGAAACTATTGAAAAAAAAATTAGAACTAAGGGCGGCTCCATAACCAAAGAAAATTTTGGTTTAAGGTTAAAAGAATAAAAAGTAAACTTTGTTTCAACAGTTGCATTAACCTTCACCAAACCAGTACTTACCAGATTTAATTGCTCAGGAAATGTGTGTATTCTGTGTGAAATGGCTATGTTATGTGTATGCCTTCATCTCCTTGTGAATTCACACTTCCAACTGATAGATTGCATGCCCAGCTTAACTCTTGCATGCCCAGCTTAACTCCGGAGGCTTCCTAGGGTATAAGTTGTTAAGATGCTCAAGATAGGAGATATTGTGTCGACCTGAAACCATCCATCCGAAGAGGATACCTCTTCCAGACCCCTTTGTCATACGAACGAAATGCCAGACCCAAGTCCTTAACCCTTTCATGGTAAAGTTTAGGAGGGGTAGCAAAGTTGAAGCCTTCGAAAGAGGAGGATTCTTTGTTTAGAAGATGAATGAGAGAGATCCGTTCAAAAGGACCCATAGGACCAATACCCAGGAACCTTGGGCTAAGCCTAAGGGGTCCATATTCCCTTAGCCTCATAGCTCCGGAAGTTTGGGACTTCATAGTTAGACCGGCCTTACTATCCTTACGCGGACTAAAGGTGATTGGGAGACTCAGTTTCCTGTGATATTGACTGGTGATAGGTGGTCCCCCAAGTGGTTGGGTGGACCTATCTCGCCAATTAAACTGAGCCTCAAAACCCCGAAGATTGGAGCCACGAAGGACCCAGTACCGTAGATTACAGGATCCTTTGGATCCTTTCCCAACCATCGTCATATCGAGGACGCACGACGCTAGCCCCTCTACTTCGAAGATTGGATGCTTCTGAAGGTAAGAGGATTTTTCTTAGCAATACTCCCGAACGTCGAAACCTCGAGATAACCAGAGCCTCAAATCTATAGGTCTATGTGACTGGATCTCAATCGTGAAATTTGAGGAATGTAGAAGCCTGCTAGCCCAAGGTGACGAGGTACAGTGATGTCATCCCCGGTGACGTGGATCCAAACTTAACGAGACATGTGCCACCTAGTTCCAGGCGCATCACCTACCCCATAGGACCCTTGGATCGTGACGTGCATCACCCCGGGTGAGGGCACGTGTCACCCCTAATCAAAAGACATGTCATCCCCTAGTACGTGCCCACCTAGCCAACGTGGTTGGTGAAGGGATTGGAACTCCCAGAGTCCGGTACTTCGAAACTTCAGAGGATTTGGAGCATAGTATCATAGAGAGTCCAAAGAAAACCCGAAGCCGAATTAGTGGAGTATATCTAAACCATCCGTTATAAATGATAGTTGTCTTCATCTTCCACACTTCATAGTGGAAGTACTTCAGATGAGTGGAAGAGTGGAGGGTCGAGAACTCCCGAAGCCCGAAGTCAATCTCAGTCGTTGGTTGTGACCAGTGTATGGATCACTGATTCGATCTGTGTTTGTCTGCAAGTTTGGACTTCGGCGGAATCATAATCAAGTGAGTCAAGAACACCTGAATTCCAAAATTTCGATGAGCACGAGGAACCTATTGAGTCAGACCCACATGGAAGTCCCGCGGCCTTGACCAATGAACACCCGAGGAGCTTAAGTGAGGTGTATCCGCCAGTTCTGAGTATGGTAATCGTGGTGGGAAAGATCTGGACGAGTAGAATGGGATTTGAGACCCAGTATGGAGGTCTCGAGTTCTTGAGAAGAACGAAATTTTGACGCCCCATCATGGGTGTGTTACAGTAAGGCTACCCAAGACTCTAGGAGAATTTCACTACGTCATTATATGAGATCAAGCACCCATGCTCATCGAAATTGTTGGTTGTGTGATTAAAATAAGTGAGCCAAAAAGGTCTGCAACCTTGAGGCCTAACGCCCTTCACCAAAATCATCCTCACCCATTCATTCTTCATGAATCACCTTAATAATTCCATTCCAGAAAGGAATTAACTATATATTGATGGTACCTAGACATCCCTTGCAACAGGATTGGAAACCTTGGGAAGAATCGTCAACTTGATCTAGATCCATGAGCATTTCACCCAATCCATTTGATAGGGAGAATTGGAATGGCAACACGTGTGGCATCCATAGCAGTCATCATGGAACCATTCCAGCAACCTCCATGTGCCATCAAAAAGTTGTTTACGCATGAGCACATGGCACATACATAGTTCATCAATTATGTTACCTCCAAGTAAAGCAAGCCTCCATACTTCGAAAAACTGATAGATTTGATGGGTTGTTCTTAATTTGATTTAAAAATTATATATTCATCCAATTTTTTCGGGACATTATTTTGTTCTTTATTAGGAGCGTGTTCGGTTTTTTTAATCAAGCTTTTTACTTTTACTTACAAATAATCATTATTGATAAAAGTTAGAATTCCAAAATTCCTTGTAATTCTCAAACATTACAAAGTACTAGTAATCCATTGAGGCATAGAGATTTATAAGAGGAAAATGTTTGTGTGCGGAATTATTTTGAAGTTTTAGACAAAAGAGATTATTGAAATCCAAGAACCTAAGGTGCAATGCATGCTCCAAAATTTAGTCAGAAGCTAATAATAATATCTACAATATAAACAATTTTTTTTTATCATAATCAACCAAGGAACGATCGTTTGCCGCCCACGAGGAATTTACAATACTTAAAGTTGTCTATGATCCCTTACACGCAGTGACTCAAATCCATTCCTACAACATAAATCTAAATAAAAGCCATTATAAATATTCAAATACAGAAATATTTGTTCATTTATTATTTTATCAGCCGACAAAAGATAGATAATATGAGGCAAAGTCAAAAATCTTGAATGTCCTATCAATTCTCATTCAATTGTTTTCAAATCTAAAGGTGTGTATCCTTCCTCATGCAAAAACTTGGTTGCAAAGGAAGCATGTTTGTGTGTATCATAGATTTCTTGTTAAAACTAATCAAAAATAATAAAATAAACTACAAATCTAACAATATGAAGGGATTCGTTGCTTAAAATTCCACCATCCATGTATGTAATTCTTTAAAACAAATAAAGAGAGTATGTAATTCTTTAAAACAAATAAAGAGAATGGCTATATTAAAGGCAATGGATTTGATGCACAAATGAATCAACTGGAATACCACTCTCTTTTTTCTAATTGAATAAAAATGTATGTGGTACCGGCTATTAATATTTTGTATTGAGTGAATGGACTAGCTTCTCTTGGTATTATATATTAATAGAATATAGTTTATAGTATATTGATAAAAGTATGAGTATTTTATAGATCTATTAAGGGAATCACATGTCATTATAAGGAATTGAATTTAGGTGAGGAAGATAACAACTTTTTTTCCAACCACCCAAACTATATTCAATAAACTAGATAAAATAAGATAAAAATATTGTTAATAATTAATATTCCATAAAAATTTAAAAAAAAAAAAATTCCACATATTACAATGAAATAGATTATTATGTTAATATTTTATTGAAAATATTTATAATCAAATTAACTTTTATAACACAAAATTTCTTCTCAGTTTAATATCATATTTAACTAACTTTGTAATTTATAATTATTATTTATATAATATATTATAAACTATAATTATAATTATAACATATATTTTGTTTTTCTTTTCAAAGAAAAAAAATGTACTTATATTTGAGATGAAAATAAATGCAATCCTTAGGTGCAGAAGTATGATCAATATTGTTCCTTTTAATAAAAGAACTTGATGCATCACATCAAAACGAGATCTCCAAATTCATCTATAAATGACAATACTATTCATACCAGAAAGTATTATGACATCATAAAGTTCACACTTACATATACAAGTTACATTAAATATCATGTATCAAATGCTGAATACAAGCCTCTGCTTATTCATTAATAAATTCCTGTAACAAGTAATGTTTCTTCGGTAACTGAAGGCCATATTT
>CBVK0102711113.1:0-13611 GCA_900067695.1 Picea abies
ATAGACCAACTGAAATGGAGTAGTACCAATTGATCTCTTGGTGGTTACTCTATCTTCCCATAGAGAAAACTTTAGCTTTTAATCCCAAGACTTGTTGTCATCCTCTAGTAGTTTTTTGATGATCTTTACTAGACTTTTTTTGGAGGATTCTTCCAAGCCATTACCTTGAGGGTAATAAGGAGTAGAGTGAATAAGATGGATCCCAAACTTTTTATAAAAATTGACCAGAAGTTCAACTTTAAAAGTTGCATCATTATCAGTCATAATTTTGTTAGAACATCCAAATATTGAAAAAATGTCTTCCAGGAAGCCAATGACTACTTTATGTGTTGCATTTCTTATAGGAATGGATTCTATCTATTTGGTGAAATAATCAGTGGCATTCAAGATCCAATGATGCTGGCCACTTGAAGCTGGATGGATTTCTCCAATGAAATCTAATCCCCATTGCTGGAAAGGACCAGATACCATTATGGGCTTCAGAGGAAAAGATTTTAATTGCTTCTTTGCTAGGAATTTCTGACATTTATCACATGCCTTGATCTTTGCGCATACACTAGTGAATAAACTAGGCCAAAAGTACCCATCTCTGAGTATTTTATATGTTGTGGTCCTCCAAAAATGATGGCCTCCACATAGGCTATCATGAAAATTAGTCATGGCTTGCTTTGCCTTGTTTGGGTGCAAGCATCTTAAAAAAACCCCTACAGGATCCTTCCAATACAAAACATGATAAAAAATGCAATATTTGATTGCTTTGAGCTTTAAAGCCCTCACCTTAGTCTTCTCAAGTCCAACAGGGGGATGCAATGTCTGAAAGAAATGGATGAGGTCCTTGTACCAACTACACTCTATCAATTTGGGGCTGATATGTGATATACATAATCTACATTCATGAAATTAACCCCAAGGGCCTTACAATTCGATTCAGCTAACAATCTAGCTAAACCTTTCCCTTTGTTTTTCTAACAGACCACTAGACAACTTGACATACTTGGGGTTTTCATCAGTACCTAGATTGCATTATGTTAAATCAACATTTTCAATTGAACCTCTTACTTTGAAAGCCACAACATTACTATCAAATAATCTCTCTAAAGGAACCAATCCCTTGGGGATATGATTAATAGGCAACTGTACAATCTTGTGGTCTACACTTTTATTTAGGAATTTATTCGCATGAGGTATGTTTTCATCATCTAGATCTTAATCAATGTGAAGTCTAGAAAATTATTCCAATGTTTCCATAAATATTTTTATCTCAAGATCATCTTCAAAAACCTTCCAATGTTTGACATTGTCAGGTATGGAAGGCCTATATTTTACTTCAACATCATACTTGAGTTTAGGTGGTAGTGTAACTTTAAAGTTGCTAGTAGAAACAACTAGGGAATTGACCAATGCATTCTCTTCTCTAGGAACAAAAGAGATATTGAAAGCTAGGAAGAAATTATCAATAAGATCCCATACCTCATTTATGTAGGTCCTCAACCTTGGGTGTTTTTCCTGATATATATTTCTGATCTGATGTTTAATCATCTTTGCATCTCCAAAAACTGATAATTCCTCAATCTTCATATCTTTAGCAACCCTCAACCACAAAACTAGAGCCTCATATTGAACAATGTTGTTTGTGGTTTCAAATTCTAAATTTAAAGACAAAGTTATGACTTCTTGATAGGGGGAAATGAAAACCACTCCAGGACCAACACTATCTTTAGAAGATGCCCCATCAAAAAACATTTTCCAAATTTGAGCACCTTGTTTTATTGTTTCACATTCTATTGGTGACGGATTTCTTATTTCCAAAGGTGGATGAGGAAGATCAGTGATCTGCATAATGCTAGATCCCAAATTAGTGTCAACAACATATATAGGATGGTTGGTGGGATTACCTTCATCACTAATAATATAAGTCAGTTGTGCTTCTCTATACAACCTTCTATGTTCACCCCCAAAGACAAGTATTGTGGCATAGGAGAGGTCCATCTGCAATGTTCCTCCAAATCTCTTAATCCATGATCTAGAAATAACATTCCAAACTTAGGGGGAACATCCACAACTACGATATCCATCACTATACTCTTCATGCGAAATTGAAAAATGGTAACAACCAAATCTTTGATCACCCCAAGGAATTTCACTTTCCCTGAGTCAAAAGAATATAGATCATGATATGCTTTGGTGATCTCTAGACCCAGTTCCATTACAGATTTAGGCATTAAGTTATGGGATGCACCTGAGTCCATCAATCAGTTGTGTAAGATATTTTCATGTACATTCAAGGAGGTATAAAAAGGAGGGGAGGAGTCGTCCATATCTTCCACTACGGGTCCCAATATCACTGCAGGTTTTTCATCTTGCAAATTCATTGAATCTGTTGAATGGGAAGAAAAATTAGATTGCAACATTTTAGAAATGGACTTCTTGAAATATTCATTCTTTATCAACTCTAAGAATGGGACTGGAATTTTAATCTTCTGAATTTCATTTTCAAATTTAAACTAAGATGGGGATTTCAGAATTTCTTTTACTTCTTGGACATCGGCTTTAACCATAGGATGATTACTTTGTTCTTCATTTCCTTTCTTTGGTGCAACCATTGTTTTAGTAGAGGGGTCTGATTTTTTAGGATGATTTGATGTACTAGGATTTCCCTCTTTCTATTTTGACCTCAATTTGTACTTATCCTGAGTTTCATTTATTTTTTCTCCCTTTCTTAACTCATTTAGTTGGTTGTTCATTAGGGACTCTTCATAAGCATATTGAATTAGGTGAGAGGAAGTAGATGTGTCTCCTAGAAAGTGAATTTCTTGATCAATCTCCTCATTTTCTCCTTCTTCATCATCAACCAGATTGTTTTGAAGAGAAATCTAAACCTTTTGATCATCTCTATTCCTCTGATCTCTTTCAAAAATTTGAGGAGCATTATTTTGTATTCTAAAGCTGTTTATGTTTCCAAAATCTTGTGTGTTCTTGTTTTCTTGTCTTCCCTCTAATTTCAATTTTTCCATTTCCACAGAAAGGGATTTGACTAACATAGTCAATTCATCCACATGAGGGTTAGTTGTTGAAGCATCAGAGGTGGAAGATTCTACATTTTGTTTCCTCCTATCCCTATCATATTTGCCTCTTAATTTTTCTACAACCAATATGTTTGATTCCATTTCTAGGGAAGCATCTTGCATGTGGGATAGTGAAGTAGATCTTCTCTCTCTTAACATAAGACACAACTCAAGATCAAAGGCACTAGAGTAGGTTATTTTGGAAGAAGTTCCAGCAGGCTTGATTTCAGTAGGGATTTTATTATACATTTTATTGAACCTTTTAGAAAAGTATGATATTGATTCACCTTGTTTTCTTTTGAGAGCACCAAATTCTGTGATATAATACAAAAAGTCCTTAATGTCCCCCCAATGCCTTAAAAATGCATCATCAAGGGCTTGAATCCCAGTACATGATCCAGGAGGTAAACTCCTAAACCATTTTCTGGCTTCACCATCAAGGCTTTTTACAAAAAATCTCATCCACACATCCTCATTCTCAATATTCAGATTATCAACTAAACTTTTAAAAGTTGCAAGGTGTTCCTTTGCAGTGGTATCCTCCTCTCCTATGAACTTGGCCATATATTTTAGGTAATATCCTATTGGGAGAGAATTCATAGGCTAGGGAAGCACCAAAGGGGCATACCTAGCAGCCACAATGGCATCCATTCTATTCTGAGGAGGATTAGCCCCTGCCATTTGATGAGGGAAAGGTAGATTCTAAATTCTAGGAGAAGTAGGAGGTGTTTTGATAGGAAAATATGCAAGTTGAATATTAGGTATCTTAGGGAAAGGAAGAGCATAATATGGAGGAGTTTCAATTTTAACAAAAAATGGTTGGGTCTTGGAGGAGGATGGGGAAAATGCAAGAGGGAAATTAGTTCCTTCTTATTTGGTCACAAAAAATTTGAAAGAATGAGGAGAGGGAGAATATAGGAGGAGAAATTCCTCTAGACTCTCAAGCCTAAACCAATTTACAATCTCAGGGGATGCAGGAACATCAAAATTCTCAATACTTTCTTCTTTCAACTGAGGAGAAAAATATGCATATTCAACAGGAAATTCTCTTAGTTTTAAATCTTCAAAAGCTTCAACAGTAGGTAGTTTAGAAATGATAGATACAACTACTAGAGTTTGAAAAGTAGAGTCAGGTAAGTTCCCAACAGTACCCAAGAAAATAGACGAAGAGGATCCTAGTGAAGCCTTTCCTTTCTTGATGATCTTTTCTGGGTCAACTTCATGTGCAACTAGAGGTAAATGTGGAGTGGACCTCGTGTGTCTACCTTTGGGAGCCACAACTGAAACAATGGATTCATTAGGTGCAATCTACAGTCTTGAATTTACTGATCATTGTGCACCCTCAGAATTAGTGTTTTTCTCTTTCGTACAACCCAGGGAAAAGTTTTCAATCCATTCCACGACAATGACGCCAAGAATGTTAGCACTAAAAGTCACACTTTGACTTCTAAAGCGTAATATCAACACCCATCAGTAGGTTAAAGATATGTTTTATGATAAGGTATAAAATGGATGAAAACTCAGGAAAATAGTGTAAATCACAGCTTACCTCACACAATTTGCACCAACAAATAAGGCTCTGATTTTTTTATTATCAAGGTTTTATAAAAAAGGATGAGTAGGTGGAAGACTTAATAAGAAGAAAGTGAAATTACTATCATCTACATTAGGAAATATGACAAACATATAAAGAAGAACTCTCTGAAACAAGAAATTCTTATAATCAAAGAGATGAATTTTGATATATCTGTAAACAACATTACGATATATCCTCTATTGTAACAAGTTATAAATCAACCAACTGAACTGTAATCATAATTAGAAGACAACAAAGTGGTAGGAAAAATAACTGATTTTAATTATCCAGAGAATCTTAAGTCTAATTCATAAAATAGAAGGTATTTTTGTAATACACAATATCAAAAGTGAGTCCTCTCTTACACCATTTGAACCGTCTATTAGACTTATAATAGTATTTTTATAACCTATAATGTCAGTGACAACACTATAAATCGAATAACAACCTTATCATAAGATCCTTGTTCCCACAAAGTGGCGTGGCAATAGGTGGATAACATAAAACAACAAAATGATAAAATTTAGGCTAGTGTTGGCAACGTCTTCAACATCTTCTTTATGGTTGATGAAGTGTCCCTTTGAGCTCTTCTCCCTTTGGAAGGTGGCCTCCTAGCTCATAAATGACCTTCATACAACTGGATTTCATCGATCTCTGACACCTGGCAATTGTTTCATCCTTCAAAACTCCAAAACCCGAGTTCACAGTGCCAGGCACTGCGAACTTTCCTGTAGCAACTTATTTCATTTGATAATAGCTTAAAGTGTTCCAAAAATATATCTAATGACAAAAATTATTGTAATAACTTATGATCATGATATATGACTTAGAAGATAACACCTGAGTATCTACACATGGTTTATCAAGCATGACCATCCTCAAAATTGAAAAATACAAAAAATAGAAAACTTGTCAAAAACCAATATGGGTTAGGGGGTTCAACTTATTAGTTTTCCAACTCTGGAGCTTGTCCTGGTAGAAAATTTAGCCAAAATTTCTATATTTCTCTTATCTAACTCCTCTTTGAAAGGTTGAAGTTATGTCTTTAGTTTTATGATCTGATCTTGATAAAATATGTTTTGTCTGTAAATATTTATGAGCTGCCTATGGAGGGGCAAGAATATTTTAGCAAGAAAATTTACCTTGTTAATGGACTTACAATGAATATCCAACTCTTCCTTAAATTTCTTTCTGACAATCAAGTATTCCTTCCTCGTCTTATCAACTTCAACACTTGCCTCTTTAAGTTATGTTTTGAGCCTCTTAAAAGTGGGATTGCTCTCTTCTTGAGGAGTAGTGATGTCAATAATTTCAACAGGATTTTCAACAACTATGGATTTACCTTTCCTCAAGGCGGAAAATCCTACTACATCATCCTTCACATGGATTTATTACTTGGTTGATGCTATAGTAAGATACCTCCTAGCTTTGACCTTGTCAGTTGCACTGGGTGAAGGAAACACCAACTTTATGCCTCTTAGGCCTGTGGATTTGCTTGAAAGAACCTTCATTGGAATGTGATATGGAATGGGTGAAGATTCCCTTTGTGAATATTGTGAAGGTCCTCCTTCTTCATATCCCATTTTGGCTCTATCAACTTTAGCAGTCATAATACTCTTTCTCTTCTTGCTCACCTATGAATACACAATCTTCTCATCAAGAACATGGCTTTGAAGTTTGGACTATGGAGTGGGGGAAACATTCAACTGAAACTGTGAATAAGTGATGAATGTTTACCAATATGTGTTTGTCTTTCTCAATTATTCCATAACTAGCATTTTGATAAGACCTTAATGTAAAACACTAGTGTCGACTTGCTTGGATTTGGCATGAACTTTGTCAACCATCTTGCCAATACTTCTGAATAAATAAAAAGGGAGGTTTATAAATTCTGTCCCTGTGAAGTGTAACAACAATTTGATATGGTATTGGTATACCACATTAAATATTCCTTCACGAGTGAAATACCTCTGAATCGCCTTCAACATTTTATCAAAATCTTCAAGCATATGATTTGTGGGTACCCCTTTGGAAGATTGTCTTCTTGGTATTCTAGTTTGAGGAACTCTTTGGAGAAAGAGGAATTTAGTGTCATAGCCTTCAACCATATTTCTCCAGTGTTATGTATCTATGTTACAGCGGAGATGGACAATTATGAAACTTCAAACTCCAATATTCCAACCCTGGTTTTGGTCCCACTGAAATTTAGTGCAAATTCCCTAGCCACCTATGGGTTCCCCCTTTGCATTCTTTGATAAAAATTGATATAGCCTACCCTCTGGAAACCCTCTCTGATCAAGGTTTCATAATAAAAAAGATGCATATCATAGGGCTCTGTCCTTACCATTTCACCTCCCTTATGAGTCTTCTTATGATGTGGGTTTTCCATGACTGCTGCTAAGGAATTATTTTTGTGAGTTGTAATAATAGGTAGATGTATGAAAAAAGGGATATAATATAGTAGGGTTTTGATGACAAATTGTTTTCCATGTGCTGACCGTGTACAAGGTTTTTATAAAATTCACTTTATGTAGATTCATGGATGAGAGAGTTCATTCTTCAAACAAAAGATATAAATATAGGAAATTGGAATTTACAATAAGAAAAATACACCTATGAATTCTCTGCTTGAAACGGGGATTTTATGACAATACCATCATCCTTTAGCAGCATGAAAAAATGCATGTAATCTTTAAACCTAATCTGATAGTTGATCAACCAAAAATCCAAGATGAAAAGGGTGTAGAGTCACTCCTTTGAATTTGATCTTGTCAAGTATGCAGAGGAAGGCTTTTAAAAAGAACTGGAACAAGGGGTTCTCAACGATGAATTTGCAGAACAAGGTTCATAGTGCTAGAATAGAGAGTTCGCAGTGCTGGGAAATATCATAGGATCAAATGAATTATAAGTAGTGGAAAGGATAGATGAGGTATTAAACATGATGAGGTTTGAATATCAAGGTTCAAAGCATGAAGAAAATGGGCTTGAAAGTGTGCAACAATAGAATAAAATAGCTCGCAGCGTCGAGGGGTAACATCAGCAAAAAACCTCTCCTTAATCCTTTAGACAATGTGTAAACTATCATAGAGTACCTGGTAGACTGGTTTTTTATGATGATGTCGCTAAGTTTGAAAAGGAATGTCTACAAGTATTCCAACCTCCAACTCTCCTCTTCAACCAATTCACAATGCCCATTTTGTAGTGTCTGTTTGTAGCACCAGGTTCACAGCGCCGAGCTCAAATACAATTTGCACACTTGGAAAAAACAATTAGAAACCTTTATGACATAATCCATGGACATTTGTTTAAAATATCATCTCTAAAAAAAATGGGATATTCTTTTACACGATCCATAAATGCAATGATGGCAATGAAAGCATGGAGTACCTTTGAATGCACTGCGAACTCTCCTAGTGAGTTGGAAGTGCACTAATCAAATCTAATTTGACAGCTAAACAGGTAAAAGATGACAAGGGGGGGGTGTCTTTCGTACAACATGGATGTGTGACATGTCAGGGTGATGATGGAGAATTTCAAAGATGTGACTCATTAATCTTTATTCGACCTGTTATGATAACACTACATAACCCAAGGACTCTAAACCAAAGCCAAAACTAACCTTATCTTATTTAAATCAAAATTTGGAAAAACAATATAACAAAGGGGCATAAAATCCTAAAGCCTAAGAAAACCTATGACTCAAAATCTGATCCGGAATATTTTCGGTACGAAATGAGAGCGGAGATATAATAAAGAAATGCAACTATAGCAAAGGGGCATAAAAACCTAAAATTTAAGAAAACCTATGACTCAAAATCAAAATTGAAAATATTTTGACCCTTGCAATTCTATGTGATAACATATACATATATATTATTCTTTCTAATATTGGCAGTGCATATTATTTCTTTGTATCTACCTTTTATGCCACTAGATATGCTCTAACGAGTGCCTACCAAGATCCCACTCTTGAGTATTTTGTTAATTATTTGATTAGAGAGAAAGATAAACTTGTGCAACTTGGAGTGAATCGAAATAATCCCAACAAAAATATGAATCGAAGAATCCCAAGAATAAACATCCTCATCAAAACAACAAGAAAACAAGGGTCCCAAACCCTCTCAGGTAGCTTCCGCTCCTAATGGTGACAAAGGAGAAAAAATAAAAAAAAATTAGAAGACTAACATACATTGCAAATTTTGTGGGAAATATGGTCATGTGAAGTCCAATGTTTTTAAGAAGATGGAATCATTAGAAGAAATGATGAAAAAGCACACCATCATTGTTGATTCTTCTTCTTCTTCTTCTTCTTCTCATGGACATGCACTTTTTTCTTCTAATTTCTCCTTAAATGCAACTTCTACTTCTTCTTCTGATGAGTGGCTTACTGATTGTAGAGCATCTTATGATATGGATAAGGATAAAGCCATATTTGCTTCTCTAAATGAATGTAACATCAAGAAAATATTTGTTGGTGATAATATATCTCTTAGTGTTGTAGGGTGTGGAAAAATTCAGGTATATAATGGTCATTTCAGTGATGTATTATGAGTTTCAAGTCTTTCCTGCAACCTTATATCAATATATCAGATCACTCAGTCAGGTGACGGTAAAACCATAGAGTTTTCTCCTCACTAAGTTGTAATTAAGGATTTAAAATATCCTAAGCATATCCTCGCAACTGGAAATGTTAACGATATTACCAGGTTGTATAAGTTTGAAAACTTTTGGTCATCATATTTTCCATTAGTTTTTGTTGGTCATAGAAATGACTTGAGAAAAATTTGGCATGAACGGTTTGTTCATCTAAATTATCGCTTGTTTAAACAACTATGTAATCAACACATGGTGATTTGTCTTACTTTTGTTTCTTGGAGAGACAATGTTTGTGTTGGTTGTGTTCTTGATAAACATCATTGAGACAGTTTTGACAAACATTCCTCTTGACACACTTCGACCTCTTTGCAGCTTGTTGATAGTGACTTTTGTGGTTTTCTTTCTTCTCCTTCTTTTTTTGGGTTCACATATTTCTTAACTTTCATTGATGACTTCTCCAAATGCACTTTGGTTTAATTCTTAAAAATCAAGAGTGAAGCGTTTAACAAGTTTTTTTTCCTACAAGGCCCTTGTGGAAAAACAATCTAGACATTACCTTCAAAGGTTAAGAACATATAATGGAGCTGAATATGTGAATTGTTTTTTTACAATTTGTTGCATTACATAGGGCATCCAAATGCAACACATTATTCAATATACACCACAACAAAATGGTGTTTTTGAGAGAAAGAATCACACATTAAAATAAATGGCTACTTGTATGATCCAATCTACGGGATTAAGTCTTAATTATTGGGCAAAAGGAATTAAGTATCCAAATTACATAGAAAATCTCACTCCCACAAAGGATATAAAAAATATAACATTGGAAGAAGCATGGAATAAAATTAATCCATATGTAAGCGACTTCAGTGTATTTGGTAGTGTAGGATGGGCTCACATTCTCGATGAGAAAAGGAAATATTTATAACCTAAAAATGAGAAGTGGATTTTTTTTAGATATTATGAAGATGTCAAAGGTTACAAAATTCTTCAATCTCATTCTAATGAAATTACTATTAGAAGAGATGTTAAAATTAATCAAAATATGTTGTCCTGTGAACCTAATTCGACATTTATGACTTCTTTGGCACACTATCCATCTTCAACATGTGTGCCATATTATGTTCCTATTTTGGTTTCTTCTTCTTCAGATGATGACAGTGAGGATACAATACACCTTTTCTTGCTCACCTTCCTTCAGATGAGTCCATTGAACATGAACTTGCAACAACACCATAACTTCCCATATGATTCCATTCAAATTGAGAAGCAGTTGTTGATATTTTCATTCATCCTTCATATCAGTGTCAGACACATTCATGGTTCTAGCAATCCTATTCTCTTTTGGATCAAGTTTTAGAGACTCATGATCCATAAACATTTGCACACATCGATGAATGAAGAGTATCTCTCTTTAATGGTGAACTATACTTGGGATCTTATACCTCTTCTGAAAGGAAGAAAACTTGTTAGATGTAAATGGGTGTACATAACTAAATATGCATCAGATGGAAGTGTTGAAAGAAACAAGGCTCGGGTAGATGCCAAAGGGTTCTCTCAATTTGAAGGCATTTATCATCATGAAACTTTTTCCTTCATTTCCAAAATTAATTCCATCCACCTTGTTCTTTCCCTTGCCTCCTTACATAAATGGGAGGTCCATCAGATGGATGTTAAATATTCATTCTTGTATGGGGATTTGTAAGAAGATTTTCCTTCATTTCCAAAATTAATTCCATCCACCTTGTTCTTTCCCTTGCCTCCTTACATAAATGGGAGGTCCATCAGATGGATGTTAAATATTCATTCTTGTATGGGGATTTGTAAGAAGAAATATACATGGAATAACCTCCTGGCTATGTCCATAATGATGAATGAAGAGTATCTTCAGGTCATTCATTTTGGGACACATCGATGAATGAAGAGTATCTCTCTTTAATGGTGAACTATACTTGGGATCTTATACCTCTTCTGAAAGGAATAAAACTTGTTAGATGTAAATGGGTGTACATAACTAAATATGCATCAGATGGAAGTGTTGAAAGAAACAAGGGTCGGGTAGATGCCAAAGGGTTCTCTCAATTTGAAGGCATTTATTATCATGAAACCTTTTCCTTCATTTCCAAAATTAATTCCATCCACCTTGTTCTTTCCCTTGCCTCCTTACATAAATGGGAGGTCCATCAGATGGATGTTAAATATTCATTCTTGTATGGGGATTTGTAAGAAGACATATACATGGAATAACCTCCTGGCTATGTCCATAATGACTCCAACCTTCTTTTCCTCCTTAATAAATCCCTTTATGGTCTTAAACAAGCTCCTCGAGCTTGGTATGCCAAAATGGACAACTTTATTCTTAACACCATATTTTTTAGATGTCATTATGATCCTAATGTCTAGTATACCAAGAAAGTAGCAAGCCATCTCATAATCATTGTTCTTTATGTTGATAATATTATCCTCATTGGTAGTGACCCTAAACTTTTAAACCATGTGAAAACCAACCTTAAGAAGAATTTTCAAATGACTGACATAGGCTATTTGCACTATTTCCTTGGCCTTCAAGTATTGTAAACCAAAGAAGGAATCTTGCTTTCCCAGTATCAAAATGTTTGTGACCTTCTTCACTTCATTCACCTGGATTATTCTAAACCAACCCCTTCTCCCTTCTTGTTCGGATTCAATCATGTTTCCACTTGTACTTCTCATGAAGTTGATTCCACCTTGTGTCATCAGTAATTTGGTATCCTATTATATTTGACTCATACCCATCCTAATATTTATTTTTCTATTGGTATTGTTTCCCAGTATATGCAATCACCCCATCAAATCCATTGGAAAGTAGCTAAAATGTTACTTCGGTATGTATGGGGTACATTTCAGTTCAGGATACATTATATATTGGGGGGGACTAATTTATTAGTTGGTTTCACTGATTCAGATTGGGTTGGCGACCCTGATGATCAAAATTACATTGCAGGTTCTATTTGCATCCTTGGTTTAGGACTTGTTACTTGGGCCTATGAGAAAAAACATGATATTAATATTTCTTCAACATAATAAGAGTATCAAGCATATATTAATGCAAGTTAAGAAGTCATGTGGCTTTGACAAATCCTTTCAAATTTTGGCTTCTAGCAACAACATACGACCACCCTTTTGTGTGGCAATCAAAGTGCCATCAAGCTCACCAAAGATCCAATTCAACACCAACGCAACAAATGCATCAAGCTACAAATGAAATTCATTAGAAAGTGCATTCATGATCGAGTTATTGAAGTGCTCTTTTTCCCTATTGAAGATCAAGTTGTAGACATTTTCACAGAGTCTCTTATAGAAGTGAATTTTTCCAAACTTCGATCTATGTTAGGAGTTTAGAAAGTTGTCATTATGGGGGGATAGGCTCTAATTCCTCCTTCCTTATCCTATTGTGTCTCCTTCGTAAATCCTTTAATCATATCCTAAGTTGTTCTTAAGGGGGGATGTTAGGATATTTAAACACTTAGGAGTTAGTTAATATCAACTTGGTCTAATGTATCGTTAGGTTAAAATGTGTTTCTTTAGTATGTATTTGTAGTTATAAAATTCGACGGTCACGATATGTTCCCAGCATGGAGTGATCCAACATTTCATATTCTCCTCAATCTTAATGGATACATTGATTCATGTCTTAACACCCAATTGGTCCATGATCTCTATTTAAATACCATGGACGGTGATTTGTTGATGATCGATTGTGAGAAACTATCTTGTAAATATATCTATAATATTTTATTTTTCATTAAAAAATTGCTCCAAGTTTCCATGATGGATGGGGTCATGGATATTTTCCTACAAGGGTTTTACCACACAAAAACATCAGCGTGTTGATCTTTGATCTGGTTGTTTGAGTGATTACTAAAGGTGTTTGTCCTCTATTGTAACGCCAGTGTTGTCGAACATTGGAGTGGTTCCATATTATGTGTGAGCACAATGTGGTGGCTAATATTAAACCCATTAACTCAACTAGTAAGAAAAATGGGGGGGAAATATACATCAATAACAAAAGGTATGACCAACCGATACCCTATCTCATACCACACCTCATTAAAACACAAATCATTTTGGAAAATGGTGAGAGGCATGGACTACACCATCCATGTAGCAAGGACAAGATGGACAAGACCTACCCACCCCCAAATCATGTTCTATGTACTACCCTCTTCTACTAATGAACATACCATTCTATATTTTAGACGTTGTGGTGGGATAATGTATCGATTGCTCATGGTTTCTACATCAACTCATTTATGTTGGATTACTGAGAGGGGGGGTGAATTGGTAATAACGTAATTATAATCCTTTTTCTTCAAATGTTATATCAATGTA
>CBVK0102711137.1:0-12562 GCA_900067695.1 Picea abies
ATATATCAAAAATCATACCATTATACATCAAACAAACTTGGGTCCATTAAGCAAACCTTTGTGCTACCGAAATTTGCTACCAGACTTTCTTCAAGGGTTGATGTTGGGCCTTGGGTATGGATTAAGAAAGAAATCAATGAAAAAGGAAAAGAAAAGATGAAGTGAAAACTGCACAAAAGGTACATTGACTGAGATCAGGTCAAAGTGGTCAAAGAAGCAAAAAAGAAGGAGCGAAGTAAGGGAAAACAAGTCGTTGGAAGAGAATATCGAGGAGAACAGATCAACATGGAGGACAGATCATGGACAAGTCAACAAGTGGAAAAAGACACCAATGGATTCTTTGGAGCACCTCATAGAAAATATGGAAAGACAAGCTGGCAAAGACCGAAAAACATGATTCAAAGTGGGCCTAGGGTTTGAGACACCTAGGGTTTTGTTATTTAGGGTTTTGACACCTAGGTTTCTACCAAAGGGTGTCCGAGGATCATTGTAATGTATAAATAAAGGTCTAGAGGACCTGGTATGGGTTCGTTCAGAGTTCGTCATTAGTATTATGGTTGAGTGATTATTGTTGTGAGAGAGATAAGCACTACGTGTTAGGGCACTGTCGTATTGTAAGATATTCAGCTAGGTGTGAAGATCAACCCTGCAGCTGGGTGCATAGCGAAGGGAGAGAAAGAGAGAGAGAGAGAGATCTGCAAGCTAAGAGCACAAATAGAACTATATAATTTCCTATAATATCAAGAAACATAGTTCTGTGGATGTATCCCTAGGGGGAGGGTGAACCACGTATATCTTGTTGTTCTATGGGATTGATGTTGTGTTCTTTTGCCTTATGATTATTCTGTTATTGCATCATTGTGTTAGATCTAACATATAACTGTGAAAATTAGGTTTAAGTTGGTAAATGATATCTAGATGCTATGTTGCTATTGTTTTTTATCCACTTTGTATTTCCTCTGGTTGTACACACTTGTGTCTTGCAACCCCCTATTACTACTTCGAGTGAGACTGCATCTTCTTCACAGGTGTTTCTGAAAGGGCTAGTAGTTAGGGCTTGTTGGTGCATTGTTAGAGATGAACCTTGGGTCTACCCCTATGCCAAAAAATGGTTATGTTTCCAGGACAAAGATCTTATTGAGGGAATGTCAAGGTGGTTTCCACCAAAGACAGAGATTCAGAAGTGGATATAAGAACAAGAAAAGGACTTCATAGAAGCTCATAACAAGAACCCTAATCTTAGCACATAAGACTGGTTGGGAAAGTATATCTTTATTGATATACATGAGATTTTATTTGGAGGAATTCATAAGGAGCTATACAAGTGGCTAGCCATATTAGAAGATACCCAGTTTGAGATCAGATCTAGACCATTTGTCGTTTGGATGTCGGTGTTGATGAATAAGGTCAAGAGAGTTGATAACACTGTGTCAAGAGCAGTAGATCACTGAATAAGGTCAAGAGAGTTGATAACACTGTGTCAAGAGCAGTAGATCACTGGTTTGATAGCACCATTGGAAGTTACATTACCGAGTTTGTTATTGAAAAAGTAGAGTCATATATCCAAGTAGAGAGATATTTCTTTAAGGTACCTAGAGGAAAATTAAATTTTTACACTTTTTGAAGTTGAAGATAAAGATGTTATTGCATGAGAAGAACATATTGAAGATACAGTAGTGGGTCAGATTGAAAAGCTAATGTTCAATAATTCAGACAGTGACAGTGACACTAAGGTTGGACAAACGTGTAGTGGGAGAACCTTCATAGAAGTTCCTCTGGTGAACTTGTTTGAGCAAAATCATGAACCACTGGCACAGGATGAAGGGTTCTACAGTTGAGAAGAGGAAGAGTTATTGAACATGGAACATTCAAAGTCCGCTCGGGTAGAGGAAGGGAAGACTGAAGAACCTCACCGAGGAGAATCACGAACTGTGCCAACTGTCGAAGTAAGTACTACTACTCCCCCTATTGTTTTAGAAGCATTTAGTAACCAGAGTAGTCAGAGTTATCAGAGCACTCAGAGCACTGTTACAATCAATTCAACACATACTCAATCAAGAAACCTAGGAAGATCTATGGTAGATGAGATGAGGTTAACCACCTTTAGGGGAGATGGATCTGAAGATCCTGATCAACATTGGTTTATATGCGAAGCCGTATGGAGTATTAAGAAAGTCAATAATGAAGAAGTTAAGAGAGCTCAGTTTAGTACTACACTAAGATACCACGCACTGATCTGGTACATGAAATTTTTCCAAGGAGTTGCACAGTAGAAACCATTGAATGTCTTCAAGACTGCGTTGATTTATGAATTCAAGAAACCCAAGTTGGAGTCACAGTGCATTACAAAGCTGAAAGAAATCAAGAAGAAAGTAGTTGAACCTATTAGGGAGTTTGATCAGAGGTTTAAGACCTTAACAGGTCGGTTGATGTTTTAGATCCTAGATGAGAAGAACAAGGAATGGTTCATTTTTTCTCACCTACCACACATCTGAGTCCCTATGATACAAAAGAAGGTTTCTTCACAGGCTGAGGCATTGGATATCACCATGAAACTAGAATCGACCCCTATGGGAGAATCCAACTCAAGTATGAGTCAAATTTTGAGTCAGCTAACTAGTTTATCTCTACAGGTCAAAGATATGAAGAAAGACAAGGGAAAAGATAAAAGAGAATACATCTGGTGTAACAGATGCAAGTCAAAAGGCCACGATAAGAAGAACTGCCCCTATTTCATGAATACTTGGCCTCTGGAGCTCCGATCTCTTTGAAGTAGGTTACTATACCTCGGTGTGAGGTATGCAGAAATAGACATCGCCCTGGTGAATGTTATTACATGAAAAAATATGTTCAGACAACTACAAATATTTACTGCACATTCTATAAATATGTGGGGCATGATGAGAAGGATTGTAGGGCTTATGATCTCTTGCATGAAAGGTCAAGAGATACATATAGGATTCAAGGAGAGATGCAACAAGAGGGAAATACTACATAGTTTAATTCCCCAGGAAGAGGAAACTTCAACCCTCATGGTGGATTCAGAAGAAGAGGACGAGGAGGAGGCATGGGTCGAGGTCAAGGTCAAATCATTTGTTATAAATGTGCACAGCCAAGTCAATTGGAAAGGGACTTCCATCACCCTTGCACCACTTGTAGTTACTGCAACTCATTTGAACATGTCATAGAAGATTGTCCTACGTTGTTAGCCAAACTTCAGGAGAGACGAGGAGGAAACCAACAAGTACAAATAATCTCAGCAGAACCTTGTGGAGTGGATCCCAGAGTCATTTTTATCACTAGAGGATGCACTGCTACAGGCAAAGACAGAATGACCCCAGGAAAGACTACAAAAGAATCAAGGGTCAAAAGAGCTGCAAAAAAGACATAAGAGTTTGATCCAAAAAAAGAGAAGCAGACATTTGAAGAGGAAAGAAAAGAATTTGGAAGAGATCAGGCTTCTTCATCAAATACACAACCAGAAGTAAGATAATATGGAATGCCTCTGGAATTTGATCAGTATTCTTCTCCCAGAGAAGGAAAAGAGGTAAGCAAGATTATGGAATTCTTATGCACTTGCACTAATTTGATAAAGGATGAAAGATATGTACAAGAACTACAAAATTTGATTAGACAGTATGAGCTAGGGAAGGTAGATCCCTTACTGAATAGAGTAGTACATCAAGTATCCAGAAACAGAAGCACAAATAAGAACTAAACCTGAATGCTCAGATTGGAGATTATGATATAGATTATGTGGTCCTCAACTTAGGATTAGAAGTCAATGTTATGACGAAGCAGACCTAGGCACTGATGGGAAAACCTAAGATGATTTATTCCCCTATCAAAATCGAGATGGCTAATCAGTAGGCAGTAAGCCCCTTTGGAAGGATGGAGCATGTCCCTGTGGACATCGATGGGGTAAGAATGTTTTTGGACTTAGAAGTAATCGAGATAGTTGATGATAGTTGTCCTTATCTTGCACTGTTAGGAATTGATTGGGCTTTCAATAATTCTATCGTGGTAAACTTAAAGAAAAGAAAAATGACATTTGAAGGTGATGGCCTTAGGGTCATTGCACCTTTGGATCCTGACGAAGGTCGTAGATATATAGATCCCATCATAGAAGAAGACCACACTTACGAGCTAGAGAACATCCATAAATTGACAGCACGACAACATGATTACATTAATCCTACGACAGATGGGAATTTAAGCTAGCGAAGTGGCAATGCATGTTCATCAGATTCATAAGAAGCACTAGAGAACTAGAAAAACAAAATGTATGAATTTTCTATGAGGATATGTGCTAGATTGGCCATGAAAGATCGTTGGATTGGCACAACAATTAGTAATTTTCCCACATTTGATGATTTAAATAATTTAGAAACATTTTTATTGGAATTTGAAGAAATTGTACCAGTACAACAAAGATTGTTGGCATGGGATGAGGCCTTGAAAGAAATGTCAGCAAGATGGTGGGGGACACAAAATAAGAACATCATAGACTAAGTGCAATGTCGCACATTGATGATAGTACACTTCTCATAGAAAGTAAAAGTTTGTGAGGTTAGATACACATGTCAATGTTGTCCAAAGGACCATGTGCAAAGTTGTGAGGAAGCCTAGAGAAGCATTCCTCAAGAGTAGTGGGTGCATAAATTCATTAACACTTTGGACATAGCCCCTATCAACTGGTATCTTCAAGCGGAACTGTGCCTCACTGCTGCAGATTGGAAAGCTACGACTCAAAATTTTGTAGCTACATTTTTATTTGAAAGTTAGTACCCTATAGTAGATCAAGCTTTGCAATTTGTGGGACAGAAAGTATTTGAGGAGGCACCTAACCTCCCTCTGAAGAAATATGAGGATGAATGGACTACAACTCTTTAGAAATTGCAAGGCTGTTATAATAGCAATGTCGATGAATACGATGATCCTAGGAATGTGAACATTGTGGAAACAAAAGGACAGAGAGACATAGAAGGACCAGGAGTCAAATTACCTTTTATTGGAAAACCAATTAAAATCAAGAAAGTTAATATTGGAACATAACAAGCACCTAAGCTAGAAAACTTTGGAGATTATTGGGATGATGCCACTATTGACAAGATCACATAAATACTACATGAATATCAGGACTTGTTTCAAACCAAGTTCACTTATATGAAGGGAATTAAAGGGCCCATGGAGAAATGATGATCCCTGATGCAACACCCCTACCACACCAGGTTCTGCTTGACCTTCTGGTCTAAGGATCTTTCATAATCTCCCTTTTGAGTATGATTGACTCTTTGATTCCTTGCAGGAACCTTCAACACACAAGTGTTTTCCACAGGTCCTTCTTAGGAGTTACACCTGTCAGAATATGCACTAAGCACCAACTCTTACACATGTGACCAACTGATGTGACCACAACCTCCACCCGAAAAGGTATTTCAGGTTCCACGACTTCACAATCCCTGATGTGAGCTTCCTCGGGCTCCTTCAATCCCTGAAACCCCAAAAAGGGCCAATGGATCTTTGTCTCCTCCCTTAACTTCACTTGATGTGACCTTTGACTAAAATATGGGGCCCAAATATTTCAACACCTTGGGATTTCACATATCAGTGATTTGCAATGCAATAACACCCTTCACTGATAGATGAAATCGTGATAAGTCCTCACCACAAATCAACGGTTCTGAGCTTCCTGTGATCAGATGGTTCTGATTCTTTTGGGACTTCTCCAATCGGGAGTTTGAAATTCTCAAATCCGAGTCACAAACTTCTCCACACCCCAAATTCCTAAATAATGCAATTCAAGCATGATATCAACATCTCTCGTTCATTCAAATCCAATAGCCAGTACTCCTCCTGATCTTATGAGTGTTGAAAGACACTCAGCCTTAACCCTTCAACTGATCTGTGAGATCTAATGGTCCACAGAACTTTAGAGATTCTCCCTCTGAGAATTTCAATCGTCCATTTAGACTTCTCCAAGATTCTTGAACTTAACTTTCTGTGAGGCAACTTCAAACCTTGTCCTCCATTCAAACTTCTTCCAAGTCCCTATCCTTCTCTGAGGTTTGTTTTGTTGCAAAATCAAGACTTCAAAAGGGTTCCTTCATGCACTCCTTGCAACATCCACAAATAACCTCTCGTTATTTCACTTCCAACTCTATGGACTCCCTTGCAACAACAATCCTTCAATATTCCCCCTCGATTGGTAAATTCTAAGTCTTTAACTAGCTTGTGCACACCTTGCATGAATCATGTTCTATCTTTCACTTCTGCAGGTACGAGAACCATGATATCCCTCCTGAGCTTTTCTGAGATAAAAATCAGAACTTCGTCAACGCACTCCTTACAGACTTTCACTGCACTCCTTGTAGGAATTCTCAGGATGAGAAAAGATTAAAACTCATACTCTTGTCATGGACTTCATACATTCAACATGAAATCATGAGCATACACACACAATTAGCATTGAAACAAATGCATAACAGAGAATATAAGCAAACTGTAAACATACCACTTAACAGATGCAAATAGTATTCATCACAACACCATGGTATTAGATCAAAGCTTCTTTATATTAATCCAAGTGTGTCTGTACATGGGTTCAATGGAAACCACTATATGCTTATACAATTTCTACAAACTCTGTTTTTCTCTATGTTCTTTCTCTATAACTTCTTTCTCTTACCATGAGAATAATTAGTTTTAATACAATACATGCGAGGGAGCTTTCTAGAGTTTTCCCTCCTACACCCTAAGCTATCTAATCTAGAATTAAAAGCTACAACTACTTTACATTTATTACAATAAATGTTTATAGCCAGCAAATGAGATCTACGCTCAAGATCTGCATTACAATCCCCCAATCATTTAAGAACAATTACATCTTTTCATATTTTACATTAATGGCTCTCTTTTTAATTTCAAAATATCTTCAAAATGTGTGCTGGCACATTCCCAGCTGTCCTCTGCTTTACTCTTGCTTTGTTGGCTTGCTTACGATGCTCCTGCATCATACTCCTATGGCTGAAAAATTCATGAACTCCCGTTCATGAGATCCTGCATCGCCTGTCCATGTTTTTGGATACTTGCTTCCCTCTCCCAACTATCATCCTCAATTAGGTGTTCCTTCCATTTTATCAGATATTCAAAATATCTCTTTCTCCGGGTCTTATTGCTAACTCTTTGATCAATGATCTTTTCCATCTATGGCCTTTCAGCTACAGGCATCTGTCTGACCCACTGAACTTCCTTTTGATCCTTTGATCCATCTGTTTCATCTACTATGTAAGGATACATATCGACTACATTGAATATGGGTGATATGCCCACACCATCTGGAAATTCTATTTCATAAGCATTGGCCTTAAATTTTATTATAATTTTATACGACCCTATCTTCTTCATCGTCAACTTATTATATGTTACCCATGAAAACCTTTATTTTCTCAGATGCGCTAAAACCAAATCTCCCACTTCAAACTGAAGTTCTCTTCTATGTTGATATGCTCTGCACCTGTATTCCAGGTTGGAATTCTACAATCGCTCTTTAATCTTACTGTGGAGCTCTTGCATCTTTGCTGCAAAATACTCTGCTTCAACACTTTTGAATTCACTATGCTCTAAGTCTCTCAACTCATATGCTCCTCTCAATTGCATTCCATACATTATCTGAAATGGGCTCTGTCATGTGCTCCTATTATGTGAGTCATTATATGCAAATTCAACTTGTGGCAGAATCTGATTCCACTAACTGTGATGTTCCGCTACTAAACTCCTTAACAAATATCCCAAGCTCTAATTTAATACCTTAGTTTGTCCATCCATCTGAGGGTGATATGTTGAGATAAAAGATAAGTTTGTTCCTAGATTCTTCCATAGTGTCCTCCAGAAATGACCACCAAATTTGGTATCTCAATCTGAAACAATACTCTTGGGTAATCCATGAATTCTAACAACTTCTTTGAAAAAAATACTTACAATGTGTGTTGCATCACTGGTTTTCTGACATGGAATAAAATGTGTCATTTTTTAGAATTTTTCAACTACCACGAATATGGAATCACAACCTCTCTATTTCCTCGACATTCCTAACACAAAATCCATGCTTACTGCGTCCCATGGCCTCTCTGGTACTGGAAATGGTTGATACTACCCTGTATTCTGTCTTTTCCCCTTCGCATTCTGGAAAATTCTACATTTGTTGACAAAATTCTTGACATCTGTCCTCATCCCTAGCCAATAATATAAGTTGTTCAGCTGCGTGAATGTTTTTTCATGGACGAAATGTCCAACCAATCCCCCGCTATGTTTTTCCTTCAGAAGATTCTCTCTCATAGAACTCTTTGGGATACACAATTGATTTCCTTTTAATAATAATCAATCCTAAATTAAATATTCAATCCATTGGCTTATGTCTCTCAGAATAGGATTCTCACATGCCTCATAAGCATCCTTGAAATCTGAATCATCTTTGTACATGTCCTTAAGACTATCAAAACCTAAGGTCTTCACACGAAACTCCTGCAAAATCAAACATTTCCTGCTCAATGCATCAACAACCTTGATAGCAGTTCCAGAAATGTGATTTATAACAAAAGTAAAGTTCTGCATAAATTCAACCCATTTTGCATGTTTCTGGTTCAATTTCTCCTGTTGAGTTATGAATTGTAAAGTATGGTTGTCTCTATGCAAGACAAAATCTTTCAGAACCAAGTAATGCCTCCATTTCTTCAACACCTATATCATTACATAAAAATATTTATCATATGTTGAATATTTCATCTTCGTCTCATTCAGCTTCTCACTGAAGTATGCAATCGACATGTTGTCTTGACTTAAGACTGCTCCAATCGCGAATCCACTTGTGTCACATCTAACTTGAAATGTTTTGCTGAAGGAAAAGCCAGAACTGGTTGTCTAGTTATCTTCTCCTTCAACAACTTGAAACTTTTCTCTGCTTTATCTGTCCAATGAAAGGATTTATGTCTTTTCTTCATTGTTTCCATCATTGATGCACTAATTCCACTAAAATTTCTTATGAACTTCTTGTAAAAACTAGCTAATCCATGGAAGATTCTGACCTCAAAGATATTTTTTGGAGATGGCTATTCTTTGATCACTTTTACCTTCTCAGGATCCATCTTCAACTCATTCGAAGATATTACGAACCCCAAATAAATTAGTTCTTTCTTCATGAAAGATGACTTCTTCAAATTTATCAACAACTTTTCTTGCTGCAACCTCCTCATCACTAGAGTTAGGTGTCTCAAATGTTCCTCCTCAGTCTTACTGAAGATCAATATATCATCAAGATACACAATTACAAACCTCCCAATGAAATCCCTCAAGACTTCGTTCATTAATCTCATGAAAGTACTTGGCACATTTTTTAAACCAAATGTCATGAAAAGCCATTCATACAACCCTTCATTCGTATTGAATGTTGTCTTCCATTCATCACCTTATCTCATTCTAATCTGATGATATTCACTTTTCAAATCAATTTTTGAAAAAAAAATTGCTCCACTCAAGCAATCCATCAAGTCATCCATCCCAGGTAAAGGAAATCTATACCTGATGGTGATTTTGTTTATATCCCTCGAGTCTGTACACATTCTCTAGCCACCATATTTCTTCGGACTTAACAATGTTGGCACAGTGCATGGACTCAAACTTTCTCTAACCAACCCTTTGTCCATCAAATCCTGGACTTGCTTCTTAACCTCTTCATTTTCCTGCGGCGTCAATCTGTACATTGCTTTGTTTGGTAAACTTGCTCCTGGTATAAGGTCAATATGATGGCTTATGCTTATGATGGGTGGAAATGAACAAGGTAAATCGTCCACAACTATATCAGTGAAATTTTCTAGCAGTTCTTGAATTTCCTCTGATAGATCATCTATCGAAGTACTTGTCAATATGACTCAAGGTTTCCTTACCACAACAAACTACATGTATTTTTCTTTCTTGACTTCCTCTAGAAGTTCCTTCCCACTCATGAGAAGTATAGTGTTTATTGTCTCTTCTTTCACCTTCTTGTCTTCAATTGGCAGCAACATATGTGTTCTACCATTCTTTTCCAAGGTATATGTTTTCTTTCTTCCATCATGAACAACATTCCTGTCATATTGCCATGGTCTTCCCAACAAAATATGACAGACATCCATGGAAATGACATCGCATAAGATGTCATATCTATAACCCCCTATCTTAAATTCAACTAAATATTGTTTGATGACTGTTACCTGATGTCTTTTTTGCAATCACGATACTTTATATGGGCTTGGATGTGCAACTGTCTCCAATTCCATCTTTTCCACCATTTCTGTGGATACTAGATTATATGTACTTCCACTGTCCACTATCACCTTGCATACCCTATATTTGGTTTTTCAAGCAACTCTGAACAAACTGTTTCTTTGGACTAGATTCTCCACCTCTTTCTCTGGCTTCAACATAATTTTTCTCATCATCAAGGATCTTCCGCCTTATGCATATTCTGCCTCAACATTTTGCCTTTGCGCCTATGAAATGTGATCTTCTCCTCCTCCATATATTTTTCTATCGAGACATTCAAAATATTTTTGTCCGATCTTTCCACAGACAAAACAATTTATTTCACTGATCCAGATTATTTTTGGCATGAAATGAGAGCGGAGATATAATAAAGAAATGCACAGAGATATTACAGATATTCAATAATATAACAGAAATGTATCAGATATGCAACCATAAACACAGATATATAGTAATACACAATTTCTATTCATCAAAGAAATGTACAGAGACTGTAAAAATACAAAGTGAAAGACTCGCTAGAATGGTGGCAGCTTATCTCTGAGAAGATATGTGACGACTACTCGCATTCGCCAGAAGATGATTACAATGAGGCTCTGAAGGCCTTTTTACAATAAACGGGAATGCCAAAATTCCTAGACATCAAAAAACCTAACCTTAGGAGATGAAGCACCAAAATTCATGTGGGCCCCGTTTGGGTAAGTGAGTACATCAACTTCCCGAGGTTGTAAATTTTGCATACGATCTCCGTTTTAGGCATGTGATAGCTCGTTGGAAAGGTATCGTTGAGGAGATTCATTTTGGGGGCTCAATCATGCCTTTGAAAATATTTGAGGACCTCGATCTCGAAAAACCTTCATTTAGGCCCTCAAAATGGCCCCCAAAAGTTAAAACCTACTAAAAATAGTAAATTGCCAAAATTGCCAGAAAACTATTTTGAGTCAGTCAGAAAAGGTGGGTGGCCATAAATATACACCTGGATCAATCCTCCCTCCTTAGGAAGCAATCGCCTCCATTGCATTGAGTTCCCGGGTGAGAGGGAAAAGCGTTTGCTGGATCTGCATCTTGGTGAGTTGCTTGTATTGCTGGAGACGCCGCACTGCTTAGTTTGTGGAAGTCTGTCATGAACCTGTTGAAGCTGAGGTTGTTCAACAAGTCGAGCTACATGAGAGGAAGGTGTGCATAAGGAATCTTTGCGCTTTGCTACAACCCTGTCGACCTACTTCTATTGGATAGAAGGTGCAGGGGGCGAGACTGTAGTGGTTGCAGTGTCCTTTTGTTCCCCTTTTGAACAGATTGCGAAGAAGCTGAATTTTGCAGTATGAGATACTACCTTGCAACACTTTTAGGTGGAACAATAGTTGGAACTACCTCTGGTAGTCTGTAGAGATGACCCCCCAAAGTAACAATGACACTACGGGGTCGAGACTCATAAATAACATGGCGTCTCCACATATATGGTTGGCCCTAGAGAACATTACAGACATCCAGTGGGGAAACATCACATAATACCTCATCCTTGAAGGGTTGGATGCCATATGACAATTGACACTGTTGGCTGACACGGAGATCTCGTCCTTGCCGAAGCCACCCGATGTTGTATGGCTGCGGGTGTGGTGTTGTCGACAATCCCAACTGTTTGAAGACCTCTGCTGAGATGAGGTTTTTCTGACTTCCGCTATCAACAATAAAATGCAGCGGGGTCCCCTTCACCCACATCTGTGAATGAAAAAGGCTCTCCCCCTCTTCAGGATTTGTTGGTTCTTCTGGTTGAATTGTTGCGGTCACGACAATAGCAGTGGGGTCTACATCAATGATCTGTCCTTTACCAGTATTTTTAGAATCATATTCTGAATCAGGGTTTGGCTCCTTGTCTTTGATATCGGCCACCAATGATTGTTTTGAGCGACATTCGTCGGTGTTGTTCCAGGGGATTTTGTGGAAATCACACCATTTTTCGGTGTCCTTCTTTGTCTTCCCATGACCCTTATTTTCATGTGGCTTGGACTGGTTTTTCAGAGACTGTTTGTTAGGGACGTCTTTGTCATACTTTGGTTGTTGCGGATTTGCAGAACCAAAATCCCGTTTGTTCTAGTGCTTAAATTTCTGCTTGATTTTAACAGCATATTGATAGGCAACACTGAGTGATGAGATGTCCATTCATTTTGGGGGCTCAATTATGCCTTTGGATATCATTTAGAACCTCAATCTAGAAAAACCTTTATTTAGGCCCTCAAAATGGCCCCGGAAGTTAAAACCTGCT